>DWGR01002882.1:0-12943 GCA_018247715.1 Heliconius burneyi | reverse complement strand
AATATTTTATTTCTTCAAGCGGGAGTCAAACCCACAACCCGTGGCGTTAACGCACGCACGCTCCTGCCCCTGCGCCACCACTGATCTCAAAAATCCTTCTAAATTTTATGTAATTAGTATAGCATATATTTTTAAACACTTAAGATAAAAATTTCTTTTAAATATTTAAAATTCTCAAATGAAAAGATAATATCTCACTAATTAAAATATTGGAGGGGTACAGAAATTTGTAAAGAATGCGTCGCAAACAATGCCGTGTGAGACGGACGTTATAAAGTTCGCAGTGAATTTTATTAAACAACTTTTAACATAGACAGACATTCTACCACAAACTTTTAGGACTTTGAATATGTTAATATGAAATATGGGACCATGGCTTTGAACTGTTATATTAATAAATAAAGTACAATCCAAATAGTGATTAGGAAGTTGTAGATTTTATGACTTTTAGATAATAAATATTACGTTAAATAAATTAATAAGCCAGATTCCCGATGTATGTGTCCAATACCAGGGGAGAAGAATCTAGTGTTAAGATACTCCGTTCCGCACTTTCCGTCAAATTTCTTGAGGTGTTGCGTGTTGCGTGGTGGAACTGAACGCCGAGCTTTTGCTGTGCTGCCAGAGCGAAAGCATAAAAATATTAAATAAATATTGAAGCATTCCCCCGATTGTATATTAGTGATGATAATATAATGTCTATTTTTTTATTTATAGAGCATTTAAATCTGTATATATGGTTATAATATAATTATAAATCCATATAATTATTGTATTATATGCACTCACAATCAACTGGGAAAATAAAGCAAGTATAGCTTTTGAAACATACTTGGTTTCTTTTCTTACTTTCCTTCTTTTATTTCCCTGCACGTAGATGGGTTGTTTACATCTCTTTGTTATCGACATTAGAGAAGTTTCTTTAATTGATTTGACGAGAGTACTTTTAACCAGACTAAATCTCATCTCTGGATTAAAACTGTAAGTTAAATATATTTTTATTAAGTTACATGTACTATTTCGTACAGCAAGGTAGACAGATAGATAAAAGTAACAAAGTTCCACTTTCCATCGAAATTCAAGACATTGAGTGTGTTCCACTACGCCACGATGGCCTCGACTTATCTTATGACAATAAGATAACTAAAATTCTAAATACTTTTTTCATTTTCTGCTCTTTTTATTTAACGAAATCGGATAATACATGAGTTTAAACGCACCGCATGATGCTATAGTCGTAAATTTAACGTTTTCCTTTATTGTTTCCATTCCATTCGCTGTAGAATTTAAATCCCTTGTAAGACAATTTATATATACTTGTCGGATCCTATTTCCTGATTTCAATATAAAAATATTATGTAGCTTTAATATTCTACAACCATGACTTGTACTGCAATTACTTTTTATTCAGAAGGGGATGTGGGAACCCATTTTATACTATACTAACACTGGTTTTTGTTATGAAGACGTGTTTAAATAATGTATGTTGAAAAATCTGAGTTCTCGTTGGTATCGAATACCTTTGTGGTAAAACAAATTTATTTCTGCAATCTTCACAAATATAACCATTTAGTAGTATCTTTTATAATAAAACAAAAAAATACAGTGTTTACGTACAATGTAATTTATTTGTATTTTTAACCGCAGGAAGATTGAACACGAGGATACAACAGCGGGTGGCTGCGGCTTAAATATAGTGTAAGATCGTAATTAACACGCTTATCTTATTTACTATGTACCTATTATAATAAAGTACATGGATTTTATTTTATCAAAAATATGACCATAAAAAATCCTTATAATATAACAAATTTAAAATTTCATATAAAAATATTTAATACTTCAACATCATGAATTTATAATAATCTCCTTTAAACATCCCAACGGTATCTATTCTAGGAACATTTTCTACTCTTTAGATATTTACAAGAAAGAATATAATCTCAGCAATTTTCCATTAATATAGAGCACCTCATGCTCTCGTACGTAGAAAATTCGTATATTTATTATAAGCTGCGGTGATATTACGTGAAGAGTGTACGGTACACTGTATGCTCTAGTCACTCGTCACTCGAGTGCAACTCCACAGACCAGCTCCGCTTTTGTGATGGATATCGATATAGGAGAATATTGAAATGAGGAAGTATTTAGCTAATAATATAATTGATCTACTTACTAAGCTGAAAGTAGCTGTAAGGACTTTTCATTTTCAATTTCTCCTCCTTTCTGGTAAAACAAAACACGATCGTATCTTGTGATTGCTTTAGTTTTTCTACATTTTAGAGGACTATAAGCCTGAATATTTGATATTAATTTCAGTTTGATACCTTCACGCGATGTTGAGGTAAATTGGTTTTGACAGACGGGCAGACGGACGGACAGATGTACAAGAATAATCCTAAGTGTTTCGTTGTTCCCTTTTTAGATACGGACCCCCAATAACAACTAATCTTTTTTTATATACTTTCTAAGTATTATTTGTTATATATTATTTAATTTTCTAGGAAACGCATCTATTCGCGATGATCGTAAAATTAAATTTTAGAGAATATCAACTTTTATATTAATATATACAATTTTTGAGGTTTTCCTGTTCAGTTTAGACATACAAGGTTCAAAATGAAATATAGTGCCGCTTTAAAGTAATAAATTAGTATTTGATGTTTCTAAATGATTAAAGAAATGCTGAACGTACCGTATCTAATAGCGTGTGTTTTTGTTAACTAATTTATATTTAATATACAGCTAATTATACTGAGAATTGTATACTTGCAAATCATTCAACAGGATATTAGGTTCAATGGACTTTAAATCTATTTCTAGACAACCAATGTAGTACCTCTAGTATGACTAACGTAAGCGGATGTCACAACTTCAATTTAAAAGTCAATGGTTTCTTATTTAGCTGTATAAACATGTTAGAGGCCGTCGTGGTGCACCGGCACAAGGGTGTGCACTGCAAAATCAACTGGTTGTGGGTTCGATCCCCACTCGAAGAAGTGAAATATTTATTTACGTTTATATTTCCATTTTCTTCGCTCTGGTGTCGAGGCAAAGCACGGCGTTGAGTTCTGCCACTCAACACGCAATGCTTCCAGAACTCGGCAGAAAGTGAGGAACACTAGGTGCCCCTTGTTTACCCTGCTATGTGCGCGCATAGCAGGGTATGTAATTCAGCGCATCATTATGGTAATAGTCATTTCAAATCTCATTTCGTCGAGAAGAATGCTAAGTAAACAGAGTTATTTAAAACTTCTAACGTTAACAGTTTCCCATACAGTTATACAAATAATTATAACAGTATGAAATTTAAACGTTTAATTTACATTAGCTGCGAAATGGCCGAGTAAATAGTATGAAAAATTCATAGCTCGTACGTAGGTCTCATTCATTTTTATGTTAAAACCTCAAAAGGGCCCCGCTCGGGTAAAGCTAATCATTTCTCGAGAACGCTTCACTCCGGTGAACTGTTGTGTACCGTCGACAGTACAACTACAACTATAACTTGTAGTTGCTTTTATAAACACAGCTCAGCTCAAGAACTTTAATACGTAACCTCTATAGGCCTGTGGTAGTATTGCGTTTTTTTTTCTTTGTTCGTATGACGAAAAGTGTAAAATATTCGTTAAGTTATTTACTGAAAAAAAATATCTTGACTTTTCTTTACAATTTTTATAAAAACTACATGAAAGGTGAGGCCGTCGTGGCACTGCGTCACAGTGTCTAAGTGTAAACGCGGTTGTTGGTTCGATTCCTGCTGGTAGGAATGTTACTACCATTTTACTTTCCTCACACTGGTAACAGCATAAGTTCCACCATTTCCCACATAACATCTCGATATTTGACAGAATGTGAGGAATGGAGGGACTTTACTGTGATATGTGGTATACAGCGTGAAGCTATTATAACCATGAAAAATGACTGTCTCAGACTGTCATATATACAAATGTATTAAACAAGGCAGGAAGGTCGAAAAGCAAATTAAAGCATGTTATAGATAACATTATTTCAAGTAGTTTAACTTCATAGCATTATCAAAAGAGAGGCCAGTCGTGGCGCAGGGGCAAAAGCATGAAACTGTAAACGTGACAGGTTGTGGGTTCGATTCTTTATCGAGGTAATGAAATATTCAATATTTTCATTTACAAGAAAGTACAGGACAGAGTGTCTTGACACTAGGTCTTTCTCTATATGCTGGCATGCGACGAAAATGGCGATACTGTATAAAAGATATAAAAAAACAAACAAGAACGCAATCACATATAATAATAAGCAAAAAACATACACAAGAACGTTAACTTATAACATTATGTTCGTTATAATTATTTCATCAAAACAACACCAGCGGCGCATGAATGTTTGGAGTTCTTAATTGTGTGTCTGTATGCTGTTTGTATATAAATATTTATATGACACCAAATTTTTCTTTAAGTAATTCATTCTATGTTCGTAAGTAGGTACTAGGATAAGGATAATATAACTAACTTGTAATATGCGAAAATTAGTTTATGTGGACTTTAGTACTTTTAGGCGTACCTACACTTTATAACATAGAAAATTGCCGTTTTAGCGAATTCCTATCGGATTTTTTAAAAATCCTCTCTTGGTTCTTCTCTCAACTCCCATCGCATCTCAAGCCTATAGTCTTTCCAAATTTTAACTTTTTATTTCTAGTGCTTTTGTCTGTACATTGTTTGTCCACTGTTGACTGTTAGTCTCGGTTATAATGTGTGCGCAAAAATATTATATAAAAACTTAAATTTTATATATATTACATAAAATGCAATCGTGGCGTAGAGGGTTAGTATCAGACTGTAAATGATGATGAAAGTTGTGGGTTCGATCCTCGGTCTATGAAATATATTATATTTTCATATCCCTGCTCCAGTAGAACAAAACGCGACACTGACACCTTTCTCTTTACATGACGCATTTTCTCCTTTCGCCTTCTACATGATATACGATAAAACATGTTTCTGCAAAAAAAAAAGATCACGTAGTAATACTGAAAATATCAAATAATTTTGGTTCAGAAACGAGCGTGTGGTAATTAAATTTCATGAGCCTCGCGGTGCTTTCACTAAAATCTTCCTTCCACTTTTAAGATTTTGACTCTAAAATATCTCATATGAAAAAAATTCTTCATAATTAAAATTTTCACGAAGTATGTGTCGGTAATGAGGTTAGATATGTTAAATTTAAATATGTTGTTTTATGTGCATGACATTTAAATGAAAAAAATTGACAAGACTATTGGAACTATGTCAAATTTAGCTAAGTTTTAAGTACAATTATAATTTTAAATTTAATATTTGAAAGAATATTTATTCGATGAGTGTAATATACAAACACAAATAAGTTTAATTAAATTACATGCTGTTTCCACTCATTTAGAATTGGTAATCGACGAGGGAAAGCTAAAGGATAATCGGAAGTTTCCAAAAGGCAGAGAGCGTAGATTAATGGGATATCACGTCCTGATTGACGTCCTGGACCCGTGAAAGTATCACAATAATATTTAAATAATAAAAATCATAAATTTATAATATCAGATCCTTTTTTAACTTATGATGATGATAATATATGTTAGCTATCGGAAAAAAATGTTTATAAAAACCTCGTTGTCATTCAAAGCAAATTGTCAATATTTCTTTTATAAACTTTGTTGAAAAAACCAAACGACATTGAGAATGCGTTTTACAATCAACGAAAATTTTTCATTTCCCCTTTATTGCTTTTCATTTAGCCGCCCTAGAGAATTCGCATCTTTCGCTCTGACGAGCTGGGCTTCGGAAAAATGATACTGTTACTCATTCTTTATATTAAGACTGGTCTTTTAGATTTTCTTAAAGGACGCTTTGCATAGAGAAAAATCTAGAAAAATACCTCTTTATACAACAGGACAAACCAACCGCTTTTTTTTCCACTTCACTTTTTTTACTTTTTTGTTTTATTTCGTTTAATGTAATAACTCGTATATTGTCTTGATATTCATGAAATAACAATAGTACCTATTCTTATTTTTAACTTACAACTAATATTCATGAATAAATTCGTACTTATTAAATTCGTATCAAATTCGTACAAGCCTCCAGAATTCGACGGAAAGCAGGGAACTGACGTATTTTAACACTAGGTCTCAGGGTCCTGCGCCTGCGGTCCTGCTATATGCCGAATACAGGGTAAAGCTAAAAAAAGTATAAAAGATAAAAGTAAATTTTATCATCAAGACTTTGCTCTGTCCTAGACCTATTGGGTAGGTAGGTAGGTAGGTAGATAGTTCTAGGTAGACTAGGTAATACAAGTCGTACGTATATTTGAAATACAATCAAATAAATATTTTAAATCACGACTACAGTGTTCTTTGTTCTCCCTGATATTTTAAATCTTCGTAAATCATATAGAGACGCGACAATTCGTTAAGATAATCAGACATTTCCAGCTGTCGAGACGTCATGTGCTACGCTCATGTAATTAGTAATAGGCAATATTTATATATCTGGTCTAATATCAAAAGTATTTTTGTATTTGTGTTTTTAAGAAGATATTATATTCCGCTCATAGAAGAACAGACAGAGGGAATCTGAGAACATAGTGTTAAGACACTCAGTTCCCATTAAGACACTTTCGTTGCCCAATTTCCGCTAAATTCTGGAGGCACTGCGTGTTGAATAGTTTAATGTCGACTTTGATAAAAATATATTAATGTAATGTTTTATTTTTGTAGGCCTACTTATTCTCGAAATGCTATGTAAATAAAAACCAAAATATAAGAAAAATTTTATATTAAAAAAAATCAATGTTAGAAATAACGTTATTGTTGGTATTTTTAGGATTTCGTAGTTCAAAAGGTAAAACTGAAACTCATAAAATCACTTTACTGTTCGTGTATCAACATAGTTTATCTCGAGATCGTGTAAAGGTAACAAGCTGTTTTTTTAATGAAATGTCTACGGATCTACAGTTCATTAGAGCACAGGAAGGGTCTTAGTGGAAACGAAGTGTCTCAACACTAGGTTCCCACGTTCCCTTTGCCTGGTACCGCTTTGTGTGGGATACAGAGGAAAGTTTAAAGACATTACAATTAAGATTGTTTCTTACAAAGTAAATATTATTTTGTATAAGAAGATCGTTAACAAAAACAATGTTTACGAGTTACCTCAAGTGTCTGCCATACAAATTACCTCGTGAACGTTTCACGTAATTTGTTCTGAAGAGCGCTCATTATATATGTATTTGTATAGCGTGGAGTATTTTGCAGTATATTGTTAATATTATTTGCTTGAATGAAATTATTAAAGAGTTTTTCCATTTCTATGTTTTCACTTTAATTAATTTACAATTTAATTATTTTAACAGTATCGTGGTGCAGGGGCACTGGCGTGCGATTGTTAGCGCGACGGTTGTGAGTTTGATTCACACTGCGTTGTTGTGACAACGAGGTAAATCCCGGCCTCAAACTTCGGCTATTCAACACGTATTTTCTCAGGAATTCGCCACATTATTATTTTTATTTTTAATAAGTGCTAACTATGGATAATAGTAAATGGATAAAACAAAACAATTTCCTATTATTGCCCCACCTCACAACAACAAAAAATAACAAAAGCAAAAACAGTAAAAATATATATAATAACGTCTTTTCATCACAGATTTTACGAGCAAATTTACTTTTGGCACAAACAATTACTAGCGCTGGTACATTTTACCGACTTGTCAATATCAATGTCACTACGGATTCAAAACGTAAATGCTGTTGTCGGAAATGTGCTAATAAATGTATTTAACCTGTTGACAAATTTAACTTAGAAATTAAATCCAGCGTCTGTCTGTGAACGTGGCGGTTGTGGGTTGAATCCCACTCGATGGATTTAATCATTTTTATTTCCACGCCCTGGTAACAAGACTAAGCGCGGCGTTGAGCTCCAGTCTTAAAAGTTGGAGAAAAGAAGAGAACTACTTTCTGTCCAATTTCTAATGCTCTACGCGGGATACAGAGTGAAGCTCAAAAAAGAAATAAAAATCAAATTTAAGTTTTTCTTTTTAATAACAACACTTCATGTTATATAACTAAAGATAGAACTCAAAGAAGACTAGACTGCGATAAGGTTTTTAAGGATAAATTTTAAAGAAAAAGCTGTCCCCGAAGAGAATGTGAACTGCCTAATATTATATATTATTATATATATACTACAGCTATGGGTGCAGCTCGGCGTCATTCATACATAACAAGTATTTCTGGTGAAAATCATCCAAACTTTTGGTGAGTCACTGTTGGAGTAGAGCGCTTCAAGAATAAACACAAGTCAATGCTGTCACGTGGCAATTCACGTTGACATTCGGGAGGACATGAGACGTGATATAACCCGTCTCTAACTAAAATTGTAACCCTTATATAGCAAGGTTGGCAGAGGGAATATCCATTTATTATTATCCGCCCAATTTTCTAGGTATTGCGTATTGAGTGACGTATCTCAACGCCGCACTTTTGCCCGCATCAGAGCGAAGAAATGAATATATTTATAAATAATAATTACTTCCTCCGAGTGGAAACGAACCAGTAACTATTGCGTCACAGTCTCACCCTCGTGCTGCTACAACAACCTCATTATTCCATACTTCCACTATCTAAAACTTATAAAACGCTAAGATTTTGTTCTGGAGCGAACGCAAATTCTTATCATGCAAAACTTTTTTCATTTGATCGTTTCCATCCCATATCAAGCGAGTCTTGGAGTTGTTTGTAATGTGTCATCTACCATTAAAACTTTCCAACGATAACTTGAAGAAGGAAATAATTTTGGTAAAAGAAATGGTGCTATTAAGATATGAAGTTTCCCTATTTTAGAACTTATCGTCTCTCAGGGGACATGCAAGCTTTGCTGTTACTTCGCTTCAATATTAGAAGTAGTATAGTTATATAGGCACATATCCAGCTTCACGCTACTGCATATGGCAGGGTGGGAAGAGGGAACCTAGTGCTAAGACACTCCGTTCCTCTTTCTGCTGAATTTTCGAGGTATTGCGTGTAAAGTTGTGATACCTCCAGAATTCCGCGCTACGTAGGGAACGAAAATTTCTTAATGGGAACGTAGTCTCTTAATTCTAGATTCCCAGAATTTCCTCACATACTCGTCTTTGCTTTGTGCGGGATACAGCGTCCAGCTAATTAATTAATAAATATAACTAAATTAATAAAAAGAGGCTAAACTAATAATTATTATAATACTAAAAATGGTTACAGTTGGTTCAATTTTAATAGAAATTAAATCAATTAAAATAACGAAATTACTCATAATTTACAAAAAGAAAATGATTTTTAATTTGACTTTTACTCTAAACGTACTTCAAAGCAGCCTTAACTTTTTAACACCTCAGGCAGATTCTAATATTTGTTTTAGTCAGTTTAAATTACTTTTAACGAGAGTAAAGTTTTGATGCCTCATATACTTACTAAGGTGTAGTTTAACGTTGTAACTAAAATGTGTCTAAAACTTGTTTAGAATACTAGTACTTTGTGATCTTCATGCAATTTTTAAACAGTTAAAAATTTATAACGAAACTGATAAAACTAAGCAAATAAGGTGGACCATATGAATATTGTAAAGCTCTAAT
The DNA here is from genome assembly GCA_018247715.1 of Heliconius burneyi. NCBI lineage: Eukaryota > Metazoa > Arthropoda > Insecta > Lepidoptera > Nymphalidae > Heliconius > Heliconius burneyi. The sequence goes on along the minus strand of DWGR01002882.1, from coordinate 3,328 downwards.
CGGTCATTGGAGAGAACCACATGTCGACCAAATGTTACATAAGTAATAAATAGATACTATATATTGTACCTACAAATTTTAGTGCGTTTATTTGCAATTTAAATACAAAAAAACATTGTGATGGTAGTTATTTCTAATCTGAGTCAGATCAATTATTTATTATGTAAATATCCATATATCCGTACCACATAAAGTACGTGCGTTAGTTTCTAGCATGCACTACGTATGGGCAGAGTGTATAATACTGATTTTTTCATAATTGCTGCCATAATTAAAAGTGATAGGTCTAAAAAGTACACAAACGAATAGAAACGACTTTTTTTGAACAACTGAACATATTGAGTCAACGTATAACACTCCTCTGTTTTCGTCGGGGACCGAAAAATTATCGCTTAACTATCTTTACACGCTACGCCCGGAAAATACTCGTATGCTAAAATGTCACTATAAGCTGTTTTTGTATATTAAAAGCTATTTATCATGAAGAGATACTAATGTATCTCATATAGTAAAGAACTGTTTTTCAAAAGTACTGGAAATGAAACGTTCAAAGCGGCAGTAAGACGGTGTTTGTGATAAATTTAGTTCATTATTTTTGCGAAGGCCACACAATAAAAGTTTATCGTCAAAAAGATGTTATTTACTCATATGTTGAAATTGTCAATTTTGTGTTTTTTAAACTCTGGGATGCGGCGTATATTAGATAATCACATTATATTTCTTTGAGATGACAGAGAAAAAGTAACAATCAATCCTACATATAAGTATTGAATTAAAAACAAAAAACTCGACGGAATAAACTAAAACAATACGAGTATATTCATTAACACTCGCGCCTTAGAGATAAATCCAACGACGTATTTATCCAAATCACTTCACTGGTTACAGCACTAAGAAAGCAAAGCGATCATTTAGGGTTTCTTCAGCTTCACGCTTTAGCCCTAATATTGCAGGGAAGGCTGAGATAACCTCAAAACAAGACATTGCGTTTGAAGTGGTGGAACTCAACTACGTATTTTATCTTAATAAAGCGGAAAAATGAAAACAAATATAAATACATCGCCTAGTATGCAGGTAGCCAGAGAGAAAAGAGTGCCAAACTATACGGTCTTTGCATATTTCTTTCGCCTGGTCCACTGTTATCAACCACTTTATACATGCTCTCCGGGCGGCCCTCTTGCTTTTTACGTGACCTTCCTTCACTATTTCTTCGTAAATCATTTTTGTCATAACTTTTTTCATCACTCAGCAAAAAAAATAAAGTTACACCTTAATCTGTTTAGTAGTTCTTGCATGAAAGTCGAATAAACATCCTTCTATCTTCTCAAACTTTCACGTTCATAATATTAGTAGGGTGTAAATAAAAATTACGTTAAATATTTCTATTAAATTTTAGCAGTTTTAATTAATATTTGGCGCGAAAATGAGACAGATATGTAACATCACTCAATGAAGCCAAGGTTGATGGACTGGCATTCATTGTGAATGTACTAGAGAGTATGTTCTAGTGAAATTAAAGATGTTGAATGTTATTATTTACTCATCTCGTAGTGTTTAGTGCGAAGTTTTAGTTTGTGATATTTTTTCACGTTCTATCTATATCGAGAACTGTTAGAAGATTAACGTAACCAGATTAACGGAACTGCTGAGCCCAGAATCGTGTAATTGAAAAGATAGTTTAATAATTTATAATTTAATTAAGAAAGGTCAAGTGTATCTTCTATATATGCTTACTTCGTATATATTTCTATAAAAGCTTTTAGGTCAGGTAAGGATAACATATTGCGTTAAGCTTATAAAAAAAATCTATATTTGTCTAGTGCAGAAATTATTAAGATATTTATTAGAACACATCTCAGAAAAAATACACTGCTCCTTTAAATATTTTGTTATTTATTTATTAATAATTTGTTATTAGTTGAAGACAAAAACTAATATTCGTACAAACTAAAAAAATATTCTAATCAAGTAAGTGCGTCTTTAAGTCAGACTGGTCTACGGCCTACTACGGTCTTACTGCTGTACTTTCGTTCCTATTCGAAGAGGCCAGTGCAAGAAAGAATTATATAATAATGAAAGTTTTCCATTAAAAGAAATTCGATATCGTTGCCAAAATCGTAATTACAGTTGCCAATACACGTCCAACACACTATAGTCACACACGTCCAACGCATTCAATCATCGTAATTACGGTATGTTGGTATTGAAATGTGCAAACAAATAAAAGCTACTATGTTGTTTGAAGCTCAATGATCTTGTCAATCGGATACCAACTACAGGTATAAATATACAGATTAGTGATGATTTCTGCTTTTGTAAGATACATTTTCAATTTCAAAATTTAAAAAAAATATATAAGAAACTGAATTTGACCGACTTGTAATTATTGTATCATCATGAAACTCCACATTTATACGAAGCTTAGATAACAATGTAATACTACGCCGTATTCCCAGCTTAGAATAGGACCACCTGGTACTGGTGGTATCGTAAGAGGCGGCTAAAGTACGAGTGGCGAGAGTCACGTCGCCAGCAAAGGCAACACGCATGGTCAGACTCGACCGGATCATTACCACCCCCGGCTTTTGAAACCGGCGTGAAGTAGTGGCTTTATATCACTGCGTTTCGCATTAGGTAATACCGGGCTCTGGCGCCCAACCACCTCAAAAGCTGGCAACGCACCATTAGCTCCTCTGGTATTACGCGGCGTTGCGGACGGCGGTGATCACTTACCATCAGGTGACACGTACGCTCGTTTGCCATGTCCTTTCCATGAAGAAAAAAACCACCAGTTCGATTAAATCACATATATGATCAAGAACGTCTTATGATGAAGCCAGGGCCTAGTGAACCCAGGCTCTCTTTACAGGTTACTAGTAAACCATGTCGGTTTTGGATTATATTATAATTTATAGCTCGAAGCATATTCTATAGCGCTTTGTAACACTAAGTGTTAAGCGTAGTTTTGGGTTTATTTTTTAATTATATAACATTATAACTAAAATTTATGAAGTATAATAGATAAACAAACATATTCTACATTATATTTACCGAAAAAAAAAATCGTATAGCGCCGACGTGAACTTACCACGTGTAACAAAGAAAAGGAATATTAGTATAAAGGTGCAAGTGATCATGGAAATTTAATTTATTATTATGAAATATAGACGTATATATATGGTAAGGAAATAAATTATTTTGAGTTGTTATTAATTCGATTCTCACTCAAAGAGATTAGATATTTAATATTCTACACGCAACGCCCCGAGACATCGTCGGTAAGTGGGGAACAGAAGTGTATTGATGTGAACGGAGTGTCATAACACTA
>DWGR01002881.1:0-12943 GCA_018247715.1 Heliconius burneyi | reverse complement strand
ATCGAGACAAATATGAAGTCGCAGCTTACGGAGAGTGCGAAAGTGACTTCTTGAAAAGTTTTCAAGTCAACGATCGCAAGAAGCGACAATCTCGCCAACTCACTACTTATTTTCAGGAGACCAGTCCCATTACAACAACGTAGATTTGCATACAAAATATATACTTATATTTTGTACTGTTTTTATTTTAATATAGTAGGGACAATTTTCATTTTAATTATATATAGTTCATTATTATTTTCATAGCACATCATTTTATTTCAATGATGAAAATTAAATATATAAAAAATACTAAAGATTTAATGTAATACTGTGAGCCCGTGGTATTTAGTCGTATAGCGCTAACACTAGGCAGCAATTACATATTAATTCGTGCGTTTCAGTAATAGGTACCGGATACCGTGGATTCAATCAGGAATTAAGGTATAAGCAGTTATATAACAACACATTGTGAATAACGAGTATGTAAGACGCAGATTGAGGAAATTTAGTCATAGTTTTTTTTTTCATACTAAATGGATCTTTAGAGATAAAACTCACGTAGGATTTTAGGCGATATTTATTCTCTAAGTAACATATAGATACATTATGTGGTGCAAGAAAAGACTGACAGCCGACATTAATACAGCAGAAATACAAATATAACAGGTTTAGATTGTTTTTATGTTGAATAAAATTTACAATGACCTGATAGTTACCCGTCATTTCGATTCAAATTGTATGTCCCAGAGCTTTAACTCTCTTGTATGCAAATAAAATGTGTCGCTTTCCTTGAACTTTTGCTAAGGCGCCAATTCCATATTCGCATATTTTTTAAGCTTCTGTATCATCAGAAACATAGTAGAGTAGGTCTGGGAAACTAGTATTAAGACTCTCCGTTCTCATTTAGTTCTTCCGTTTTTCATTTTCCACGGAGTTCTCATAGCATTGCGTGCTGAATAGTGGAATTCAATGTTGTGCTTTGACTCGTTACCAAAGCGAAGAATTTAAAATATTTAATATTGTATGCCCCCGAATGGGAAACGAATCCACAACAGCTTTTGTCCATGCACCATGACGGACCTCAAACTCTCCTTTATATTGTTTTACCAATAAATATTTGAAAAGAAATAATATTTAAATGCGTCGAAGTAGTTTCGAAGGTTAATAGTAGCGTACAAACAAGCAAAAATTTATTCGTTAAAAAAAATTATAGCTTATATAGCACTATTATTTTAAATGTATTCAACATACTTTTATATTTTACTTATTATTTTATTGCAATAGAGTTTGAGAGATGATGATCAGATTTTTTCTTATTATGTAATTAAAATTGTAAAAAAACTGGTACACCCTAACACACGTAAAACACACTCGGCCGATTTTTATGAAGCCGTTCCCGATATTCCTTCATGTGAATTACGTATACGAAAGCTAAATCTACCGTTTTATATGCAAATTAAGGCGGAAAATATATAGGTTTTTTTATACTTTTGTAAATTAATTGAAGCGTCTACTTAAGCGAAATCATTATAAATGTTAATTGAACGTACGTACTTATTTGTCAAATATTCAATATAAATACACTAAATTAAATCGCTAAGATCACAGTTGTTGAATCATTTGTAGTTATTGCTTTTGTTGAATTAAATCTATTAAATCTAATTTGTCAATATTGGTAATATGATTATCACGTCCAATGTACGGAGAGTGTTTAAATCTTCACCACTTTAATTGAAAACACAGTTTTAACTACTCTATGAAACCGTAAGACAATGAAACGAAAGAATTAAATAATAAAATTATCGTTGTAAGATAAATAGCCGTTTGTTAAACAAACCGTATGTGTTCGTATATGTACAAATAATATATATAATTTAACTACAAATTTTATACTATATTTATGTAATCCGCGGTGATTCTACGGTGGGTGGGTCCCGCTCGCGCTTAACCAGTTTTTTATTAAAAAATACACACGAAACACTAATTTGGTTCAAAATAACACAAAAAAAATCTACACCCAGGTCGCGCGTAAGCTTTTCGACGTTTGGCGCGCGTAGTCCTGTATATGACTACGTCCCAATTAAAACAAAAGTTATCGTATATCACAGGACATGTAGAGAGAAAGGGTATATAGGGTATGTAGCTCATATATTTTATAGTAAACCATGAAGTGGCTACTTGCGGCGAGAAACAGTTGTAATGATAATATAAGAAATTAAAAACAAAAATATTTTAAAGTCTTGAATCTAGATTAATGCTCGTAAAAAAATAAAAATATCTTAGTTATTTATTTTTTTATATTATTATCGTACTTATATTCATATATACGATACCTAAATGATTTCCACTTTAGTGTTAATATATTAATAGAACATAATACATATTAATGTAAAGGAAATATTAACTATAATATATTAACAATTACAAAAACACACGATACGTTTCAGTAAGTACGCGACGCTGTACAATAATAATTACCATACTGCGGGGAAATTCAAACACACGAGTTGGCACGGACCAACGTTTAGCGATTGCAAAAGACAAACCTAGTTAATGAAGAAATTCATTTAACAGGCATCGTTTGTATGGAGCTCGGTCTAAAACAATTTATGCATTCATTCCCGTTATTAGCTTATATTACGGCGGAGTTCCCCGCGACCATCGTTCAACGTTTCACTCATGGCATATAAAAGTAATAATTAACAACGTTAATTTAAATGTGTATTTGTACACGTTCGTCATGACAAGGTTTTATAATTGGAACAAGCTCGCATAACTAAGCTAGTATGTTGGGCATAAACTAACTACAGGAAACGGGTACTATAGAAAACTTTGCTTAAAAATAAAGTTACAACGTTTCGAATTCGGAGTGCGATGTTAGATTGCGCAGCGGTACAAAATAAATAAAAGAGTGACAGAGATTTTTTGCATCCTACGTATATTCATATATATATTGACATCTACGATTTGATGCCACCGTTTTAATATTAATAATTCTTTACAAAATATAAATTATAACAAAAAAAAAATAGTGAATTACATATATGATACAATTATTCTTATATTATATTAATTACATATACGAGGCCGTCGTGGCGCAGTGGCTTTAAGGTGTGACAGTAACGCGACAGTTGTCGGTTCGATCCCCACTCGAGGAAGTGAAATATTTATTTAAAGCGCGGCGTTGAGATCAGCCACTCAACACGCAATGCCTTCAGAATTCGGCAGAAAGTGGGGAACGGAGTGTCTTAACACTAGGTCCTCTATGCCTACCCTGCCGTGTGCGGGATACAGCGTGAAGCTGATTCAATTTTATTTTTTTTAATAAAACAAATTACAAAAGAAACTAGTGAGTTACATATACTAACTAATAGTCCAAACAAGACTGTTAGTTCAGAAGTCCTTTTGTCCACACAACCATTGCGTCTACAGTCACACGCTTATGGCTTCAAGGCTCGTGTGGCATACTATACCAGCCTTAAAGTATTATGATTAAATTTTACTTTAAAAGTACATCATATAGATTAAAAAAGAATATAATTTAATTTACTCAGTAGTTCTCAGCAACAAATATGCAGTGAAGTTTCAACTTAGCTTACACAATATAAAAGCAAAGTAGAAGTTGCATTAAAGCTATTCTTTATGCTTCACTAAGTAATGCATCACGCAGATTTTTTTCTTTTTCGCAAATGAAATGAAACTCCTAAGTGTTCCCTCGCTCACAACTGAGCTTTCCACTTAATTGTTTATAGCACCATCACTTAATACCATTGCAAGTATATCTATCAACCAGTTTTTTCATTTAAATACTAATGGTTCCACCCGGTTTTACGATTCTCTATGTAACAAGAATCTGGTTTGTAACTTAATATACTTTTTTATCACTGTGAATTCAAGATCTTTTTAGACATTCAGATCTTGGACTGGCCTCGGTTCTCCTCAGTCTGTCTGAGCCTGAAAACTCACTTTAATATCGAGCTGGAATGACTAATCCTACTAACATTAATGGTGGATAGCCCAAAGGCCCTATTCTCCTTATCCTTATCCTTCTATATTTGTCTACTACTCTAACAGAGTAACAATGAAAGATTTAGACACAATAACTTTTCCTCGACACCCAGAGCCGTTTTGGCCCTGTGTTCCCGGCTTAGAATAGGATTACCCTGGTACTGGTGGTGTCGTAAGAGGCGACTAAAGTATGAGTGGGAGAGTCACGTCGCCAGCAATGGCTACACGCAAGGGCAGACTCGACCGGATCATTACCACCCCCTGCATTTAAAACCGGCGTGAAGTATTGGCTTTATGCCACTGCGTTTCGCATTAGGTAATGCCGGGCTCTGGCGCCCAACCACCTCGAAAGCTGGCAACGCACCAGTAACTCCTCTGGTGTCACGCGGTGTCATGGGCGGCGTTGATCGCTTACCATCAGGTGACCCGTACGCTCGTTTGCCATGACTTTCCCATAAAAAAAAGAGCAAAGTTGCACTTGGAGAACCCACTATAACAGTACATGGCAATAGTAAAGAAAACCATAAATATTAACCTTGCTATTTGCGATAAGATCAGAAGAGCCTTCGAGTTCAGAGACGAAAACTTACTTAGAGTCCTTCCTACTCATGGGAAAGAAAGCCGCCATCTATGGCAATAACATATCGAAATATCTGCGGGAAAAAAATCAAATAAAATATCTATCAATAAAATATAAAATAAATACCTATCTAAATTTGAAGTTGAAGAAAACAGCGGCAGTGTTTCCAGGTCGATATGACATGTGTACCTTTAAAAAGCGCGTCTATCTCCACCTTAAGGTGGAGATAGACGCGCAACGTACCTGTAGCTCCTCTAGTGTTATACGGGGTCGTGGGCGGCGGTGATTTCTTACCTTCAGGTGACCCTAACGCTCGTTTGCCTTGTCCTTTTCCCATAAAAAAAATACAAAACCCAGGTTTTACAAGTAGGTACAAAATCGCAAGATGACAAACTGAAACGTCGGGTTTTCAAAGATTTTTTTTACTTTATTTATTCGATTAATCCGGTTAAATAGTTTCATTTAAAATATTTGTAATCAATATGCAAATTTAAATAATTTTATCATAAAAATAATTCCGAGTTCCTCATAAAGTAAAAACGGAACCCTTACAAGATTATGTTATTGTCCGTCCGCCCGTCAAGCATTTATCTCGAGATCGCGTAAAAGTATCAAGCTGAAATTAATATTAAATATTCAAAAAATAAAGCTTGTAACTAATGAGCATTTATGTGTCGTTTAAGTTGTTTTATTAAAATAAAAAATAAAGTCATCGAATATTCTGGTAACATTTAAATGTTTATTGTAATATGCCACATAACCATTTAGAAACGTGTGTGTACCGGTCCTTTATATTGCACAACTCTGTTTCTGTCGAGATCTAGCTCTAGTTCAGTTTAATATTCTTACATGTACGATTGATTTTTTCAAACATTGCTTTTAGGATCAATGTGAATTCTTTTATTTGCTACGTTAACTGGACATCTTTACTGTGCATAGTCTTTGCATTCATCTTAACCTATTTTGAAAAAACATAGGTATTTGCTTAGCACTATCTAAAAGCTCCTTACTTCCTGCTACTACGGTCATTTATGAGATAGCAACTATTTAAATATTTAAAATTAAAAAATAATAACGATAAAGAGCAGAGCGTAGAGTTATCAATTTTTTATTTTAAAAAAACCCGAAATATATACGAGTTTGTATATATTAATTTCTCTATAGTTGAGAAGTGTATACGAGTATAAGCATCAAACTTGTGCAGTATCTAGTTGCCTATCAATCAAGCTTATTAAAGTTTTATATGAAGGAGCCCTTATAGAACGAAGCCTTAGAAACTTGTAAAGTGAGTAAAACTAGTATATAGATTGGCTTTGCTTATTGTTTAACTAAGATTTCTGTCCCTGTAAGTAAAACCTCTTTTATAGTAGTATTGTTCACATAGTTACATACTTAATATTGATTGGTTTATGATGTATACACAGGTAATCTGTTATTATTACGGAAAAGGCCTCAGGGAGTCTGAAAACTTTGTATCTATTATGTTAAACTATAATATTGATTTATAGTAACTACTTAGTGTACTTAGAGTATTTATTACATAATTATATATAAAAACTCGTTCTTTCACATTTGGTTTTTCATTAATTTCCTTAGGCGTTTAATATTACTGAGTTTTCAAGTTTCCATTTTCCGAGTTATTATTATTTGTGAGGCATTCTTACTCTGACACGCGCGTCTATGATTTTCATCCAGTTTTATCTTCACTCTGCATTTCGTATACATTTGAAGACAGTGCCAGTTGGTTTGTTGGTGGATACCAGCTTTTTATATTGTCACACTGTACTGGAGTACACATCTGCATAGTCTTATAAATACGAACTATTTATGTTAATTAGTGGGCGCGAGTTAATTAAGCAGAACAGTTAAATGAAATTGTTCATCTGTAAACCAATATAATAACATGAAATATAATATTGATTAAAAAATTGTGGATAAAAATAACAACTTAAGTTTTCCTTGTTAAAACAAATTATAATTATCCTTCAAACGTCTTTGATATTAATCAAAGACTTAAGAAACATTATCTATATTTTAAAACAAACGAGTGAGCTTGTAAGTAAATATTTATAAATTGTTTACGTTATGTAATGTTATATAAAAACGATGATATTTCTTAAAACCGCTAACAATATTTTTAACAGATATAAACATATTGTACGGTAAACCGTACAGTGGACAAATTCAATTAAATACTTTTAAATTCAATTAATTTTCTTTTAAATTCTTCAGTGTCAGGTACACAGAATAATTTAATATAATAAAAAAAAATAGTTCAATTTTTGATGACTGTTTCAGTTACTAAAAAAACAAATTTTGAACGTTACCACCGCCACCATTAGAAAAATTTTAAAACTAGAAATTGAAAAGCTTTAATAAATGTGTAAAATTGACACGCTTGTAGATTAAATAGTGTACGAGTTGTGAGCAGCTCAAAAGTAGCTCGAAGTGTGTGTTTTAACTTGGCTGAAAATTGATCATCTCTGGTCAATCTATGGTTACATAATGCTTAAAACGCAATAAAAAATAAACTACTAGCAATAAGAAAAATAATGTTATTTCATTTATAGATTTGTTTTACTTTTTCAACCAATCGCTTACAATGAAATTTATACCATATACCACGGCTGTCAAAATCCTGTCTTCATCCCCAGCAAATGCAGACAGACACAGCAAATGTCAATTTAAAATTTACAAGAGAATAAGAATAATGTGAGGCTCAAATACAAAGAAAAAATAAAATGTCTTAGAAGCTTTCCTTCCCCGATTCCTTTGTAAGCTCAATGTGGGGATATATTCCGAGGAGTATTTGGATATTCACAGAATTCTCAGTACACGGCATGCAGATTCTCATTTTATTCACAACACTTTATAAATAGATTTGCAGAATTCGAAAGAATTTTGAGAAACTTATAATAAATACAATTATAAATTTATTTAGGCTTACATTAATTGTAATATATACCTTTATTTAAACTACGAGTAACACCATTTCAATGACTGATTTCATTCTATAACAAAAACCGTACTAATCAAATACTAATTCCAAACGGAAAAATAATTAGTTGAGGTACCTACAGGTAAGGAACGGGGGAAAACGGTACTTTTTACTTTAGGTCTTAAATTTCACGCAAGCAATGTTGAGTAACCTGTTAAAACCAAGCAACCCTGGACTTGCAGCAGGCTGAGAGCTGGCAACTCTTTGTTTTTCAATTTCTTATTTGATTTTCTTTCAAATAATGTGCGATTTACATGAAAAACATATCAGTGCAATTTTCTCCAAAAACGTATTACGAAAAAAATTAATTAAAAGTGATTGCGGCAGGATTCTTCTAGGCAACCCTAGTGTCCATTTTACTAATCGTGTATCATTCTTAAGTACGTTTCATTAAACGAATAGATTCTTGCAGATTTCAGCAATAGGATCTCGACCTATAAGGGGAACTAGAAAGAGAACTTTCAAAACTTCTTATGGGAAAGTGGAAAACGTATTTTTTAATATATTACATACAAGAGAAGGTAGCGCGTTATAACTTGTATCTAATAAAATGTATAGAAAACAGTAATCATAATAAGTATAATGTAAATGGCAATATAAAAAAAACTATACATTCTGTCAAACATTTCTAATCTTTATTATAATAGCATAGTACATAAAGTAGGTACTGTACGTAAATTTAAGCTTAGTTTAGCTTAGTAATTTAAATTTCAACAAAATACTCGTATGTACACTAAATATTAATCAAAATAAATAATTTAAAAACACCCTTTTTATACTTTCTACTAAAATGAATAAATTAATTTTATGAAATTGCAAAAGCTTGTAGCGCGTATTTAGTTAGAACTGAGGAATTGTTCGATTATCATCTTTTCGAATAACTTGATAGTACACAACTAGTTTACAACTTCCCATGATATTGAAAAAATTATCTCTTAACTTCTATTCGTTGAAGATTTGTGTCTCCTAAGCTTTAAGCATTAGAGCATTTGAAAGAGATAGTACGTATGCGCGTAGAAAATAACAGAAATTCTATAAGCAAACGCTGTAAATGAATATGCATTAATACATATAAATTTACAATTTTCCCTCGATTTTCTTAAAATTTCATCATAATCAATGAGTTCAACTGGTAATGAAAATTAGTTAAGTATGAGTTGGACTCGCCCACCAGGATTTCTGTACCAATTTCAGCATAATAGTTCAATTCTCTAAAATAAACTCATTTTGTATGAAATGGACTACAAATAAACATTGTTTTTTTTTTTCTATTAAATATCTAAAATGTTCACTTTTCGGTTTTTATTTGTACTGCTAGTTGTCATTTCCTACAAAATTTCATTATTGTAGATCCACAGGAAAATACCCCGTAGGTTTTGATTAAGTGTCGAGTTTCATACAAAATGTAGCATAAACATTCGCTTGTATCTTTTGATTGCGTTGACTTAAAAGCTTGTTTTTTTTTCTATTACTCCACGGGAAGTAGATCTAATTATTTAATATATATTAATTTAAGCTTGATAACTCCATGCAATCTCGAGATAAATGGTCTTTACATACTTATAAGTGGACAAAGTGATCCTATAGGGGTCCCGTTTTTACGTTCTGAGATGGGGAACCCTAAAAATAAAAAAATACTTGCCAATGAAGACGAATCCAATGGACAAACCTAAACTTAACTGCTCTTATCTTAGAGTCAGTTAAAAATGCAATAAAATTGAACATCAACAAGTCAATCCACGTTTTAAAATTATTTCTTATTTTTTCCGAATGACTACATATCTCCTTGAGTTACAAAAATCTATATTAATTGCATTCATATTTGCACTATTGAAGGAAAAATGTATAGTAGAGCTTGTGCATTCATTTCACTATGATTTTATCTTATCATCATTTGTGTTTCGATTTCTTTACTTGTACTTTCACCTATTTATTCTATTTTAGCACCAGGCGTCAATCTGGTTATAAGATAAAATAACTGGTTAATGTTAAGTTACCAGGTTAACCTAATTAAAAGACTCATTTTTGCAGTCAATGTAAAACTTACCTACATTTTTTATAACATTATAATATTAAGTATTGATATTTGCAAAATAAACAGTGGATTTGTAAGAATTTCATTTAACCTACTAACTGTTATAAGAATATTGTTATATAGTGCCAGAACGCTTATACTCATTAGTTAAATATTGAATACTGAAACCTAATTTATAATAGCACGAGGACATAGCTTTCAGTTTCAGGAAAAAGCTCAAGAATTCTTCTCAAGATGAGTGAGAACACTAGCATGTAGTAAATGGCTGTAAATGACAGCTCAAGATAGAGCTACAAGTGGTACGCCACAGTAGTGGTAGAGGAATTTAAGCCAAATATTCTACTAACCAAAGATTTTTTCGCAATTTGCTATGTGCTCGCTATTACGACCGTCGCGTTACAGTCACACCCTTGTGCCGCTGTGCCACGACGGCCTCAGAAGAAAATATATCATAGTTTAAATACAGTATATTACAGTGTCTATAGCATTCTTACACTTTAAATTCGTAGATACCTACATAATACATGTTGCATGGTTGTTAAAACATATACAAATCTATTTTAATATTTCTGAACGTTAAATATAAAAAATAAATTTAAAATTCTTACTTAATACTCGTAGTTGGAGCCCAAACTTAAAATATATTGAACACAAACACAACATACAAACTTTCCGTATATAAAGGTAATTTACACTTGTCGAATACAGAAGTGAATTTGAAGCTTAAGGCAAAACTATTTTATTTATGTTATATTAAATCATGTTATTAATGTAACTAACTGAGCATAAATTCAATATTTAGTTAGAAATACGGTTAATATTTTCATATTTCAATTTAAATTAAACGCTACAGTAGGTCCTCGTCTGCGCAGAATGTTAATTAAATAATTTAAAAATAGAAATTTAATCATAAGCCGCTTCAAACAAAATAGGAATAATATATTTTCATCTCAAAGCCATTTAAAGAGAAATCGTAATATAAATAGTTTTTCGCTAAAATTTGCCCTTGCTGTCCTCAATTTTTAGTGTTCCGTAATCCAAAAGAAAAAAACCCTTCTAGGATCACTTTGTTGTCAGTCTTTCTGTATGTCTGTCCCTCTGCCTGTCTGTCTGTCCATCTATTGGGATTATTTATCTTAAGACTACGTGAGGTATAAAGCTGAAATTAATATAAAATATTCCTTCCTTATTAAGTCCTACGGTCACCTGGAACACAGAATTTTATATTCTTGAGTAAATTTAAGATAAAAGGCATCTCTTAGGTCTCGTGGTACTATAGTAGTTCTGATATTTTCTTTTCAAAGGGAGAGTACTACTCTTTTAAAACACTATATACCAGGGTACATCGCTTTTATAAGTCCATGACGCTTCTGTGGTAATGGGTACATAATAGTTTTTGGTAATAACTGATATTAATAATTTGTAAGTAATTTGTTCTTTAATTTTACTATTCAGCTTGTGAAGTGGTCTTCTGCCATCCTAGTGGATAGCGCTTTATATAGTGTACGGCTTATTGGGTATTCTTTTCGAGCTCCTGTTAAATAAACTGGCTGAAACTGCAATCATTTAGTGCTGTCGTCAAGAACCTGAACCCTTTTTTAGTTTTTGACATCCCTTTTTAAGTTCAAAATGTTTGTATACTGATTCTGCTATGTAGTAGGATAGGTAGAGTAAACCTAGCATGTGCATCCTAAAGAATCTTTTAACTTAAGCCTGAGCCTGTAAAGATAATTAATTTACTGTACTAACGAAAAGGCCTCAAGTGTCGTACAAGTTTGATCTTAGTCGCAGCAATTGGAAGTTCTCGAAAATAGGTCCCGCAGGGAACGTGTAAACCGGTTTCCGATCATCTGCATTTCGATTGAATAAGACCAAGCACTTACTGCATAAGTCATTACGGGTTCCACGACTGCTACCTGGCAGTCGCCGCGCCGTCGTAAAATTCCAAAATAAATAAATGTATATAATAAATATGTAAATGCCCTTTTATAGTCCCGTTTTATCATTTCCCATTAGAAATAACAAATGCTTGAAATTATACGAAAAAATATACTACGAAGAAAGATACAACATTGATATTAATATTTGAGAGAATTTTATTTGCATAACTTTTGGGTAAATGACAGAAGACATGAGACAGGAAGTAAAGAAAGAAAGGGAGGGGGTTAACGATTTTTTACAATTCGCTGCTGACTTACATATTAGTTTTATTGGGAAATTTATCATAACATTTCACAAAAATATTTTTATCTATTACTTTTCGCCACTCAAAACCGGCCTAAAGCAGAAGAGCAGGTAGAAAGACCTTAGAGTCAACACAAGAATACAAAAAACAGCGGTCAACGTCTCCGTCTACCAAAATTCGAGACATTCCCTGTTGAATGATCCTGTTGAAATCAATTTTCAGTAGCCAGTCTTGGAATTGGAGGAAATTAGATTTGTCACGAATTGTCAATATAAATAATTCTGTCGAACCCACAACCAGATGTTAGTCTCACTTTGTGCCACCGCGTCACGACTGGCCTCACTCTTGAACTCTTTTCATCCGCATGCATAACCGCAAAACCGGACTTCATAATAGACGCTAGTACACATATTCTGCCGTGATATATGCAAGGCATCTACTCTATTACCGGGGAACTTGGTAACATGTGGTTCAGCGTGCGGCTAGTGGGAATGTATGATCAAATTCCCATATCGTTATTACAATGTATAACGGGACCGTCAGTGACGTAATAGGATTTAAAGCTTTTCTCTCGCTTTGGAAAATGTTGTTTGCGAAGTTTGTTTTATTTTTGCTTCACGCTGTATTCCGCACATAGCAAGGTAGACAGAGGGAACCTGGGAACCTAGTGTTAAGATATTTCGAATTCTTGAAGCATTGCGTGTTGACTGGCGAAATTGAACGCCGCGCTTTGGCTTAAAACACAAATAGGAAAGAAAAAGAGCCGAGAGTAAGGAAATGAAAATTTTAAATATTTCATTACTCCGACTGAGAATCGAACCCACAAGACACAGATACACTTTCCATTACACTAAATTTTTAGTACACAAAAAAAACTGTTTGTTTGTATGCTTGTACACGCATATTTTCTGAACTACTGCATGGATTAGTGTATGAGAAAAGTAGCATAAAGTTTAGCATGATGAGCAACTTCCATTGACATATAAAAGTTGAACCTAGAACATCTGACGAGGAACCATAAAAGTCTATTAAAATTAAAAGAAGCAATAAAATGCTGCCCAAGCAAAAGTTGTTCTACGTGATAAACATTTTCCATTGATATAAAAGGTGAAGATCTGAAACATCTGACGAATAATCATAATCAATTAGGAAACT
>DWGR01002880.1:0-12943 GCA_018247715.1 Heliconius burneyi | reverse complement strand
GGCTCCGGCGCCCAACCACCTCAAAAGCTGGCAACGCACCAGTAGCTCCTCTGGTGTTAGGCGGTGTCGTGGGCGGCGGTGATCACTTACTATCAGGTGACCCGTACGCTCGTTTGCCATGCTTTTTTCATTAAAAAAAAAAGTGACGAGCGACAACTAGTATTATTTAAAAACTTTTTAGTTATATATTATTTTTAATATTATATTAAATATAATAAATACTGTTAGTATTTTTCTAAACAAATGTCTTTAGACGTGCAACGCCGTTATGGCGCGTATAGAAATTATTAAAATAACTCAATAGAAATTCTACAATGAACTTTCTTTGTTCGTCTAATGGAATCTTTTAGTAATTTGAGAGCATTGTTTGTTATAATACATTATGCTTTGTTTATAAGTAATTATATAAGCTTCAGCATTGTGTTTAACTTAGAATGGTAGGTAGAGAGAGCATTCTGTTCTACACTTTCCACCTAACTTCTGAGACATTACGTGTGAATGGCGGAGCTTAACTACTTACGCGTCTTTTTATCAGAGCTAGAAAATGGAAATATGTTTATTCGCCCGAACGCCCTTGCAACTAGCGTTACGAGTCAAAATATGTAATTTTCTCGCTCTGGTAAAAATTCGGCGTTGAGTTCTACCAGTCAACACACAATGTCCCAAATTTACGCAAAATATAGAAAATAGAGTGCCCTGACACTAGATTTTACCAAACATTATGCTTATATAAAAAAATCTTTTTCATTCTCTAAAAACCGCTTAGCTGGTCGAAATGGGGTCGTAGCAATAAAAGTGTGTTGAAACTAGGGTTGGCACTATTGTCGATACGGAATATTTATTATCTAAATGTTGCATTATATCATTCTTGCAACTGTGTCCAATTTTTAGTATTTTTTTTCTTTTGTTGGCAACACTACGACTAGTAGTAAATGTTTTGTTTTTTTTTGTTTGCTGTCGTTACAAGCGCCAAGTTTTTGTTGTATCAAGAATTGTAATATATATTTGGCGGCAGTTTTAAGTTTATTCGGTTGGGATTTAAATATTTTTTACAACAAAGAGATAAATTTACTTTTTCATAATAAACGAGTGTTATTTACTCGCTGAACGAGGAAGGTCAAAGTGTTGATAATTTAAGTCCGCTGAAGATTAAAATATATTTAGAATAATAATAAAATATTAAAATAACTATTTTCAGAGGATTTTTGAAAACTAAAACATGTGAGATACGTCTTTGTGGCGAACAATTCGTAAATTTTTAACGCTGATATTTGGTTAGTACCAAGGTAACGGAGGATTATTAGAAATCGAAAAAAAATTTAAAAAATACGACTCAAAGTTGAAATCTAAATTAGCGGCAACGATGTATAGTTTTGTAAATCACCTATTAATTATATAATAACATTTAAAACCAAAAAAACTACAAATGAACAATAAAATTTTAATAATTTTACAAAGAAACTCGAATACTCATTAACTATATTCGTAAAACAAAACGTAAAATGCCAATGGCAACGTTTTATAACATAACTTTTTACTGGTGACCCTGACGACTGTTTCAAGAAACAGTTCCAAAGGATCTCCTTTCTTTGCCAAATTGAGGATTTTTACAGATATTAAGAAAAACTTCTTATTACAAGGTTTATTGTTACGGCTGAATGGACTTTTTTAAAGTTTTACTTAGAATTAGTAGAAGAATGTGCGTACGGGTTAATTTATTTTGTCTTTTAGATAATGTAAGGATTATTTTTTTTTACTTATCTATATGTGTATGTATTTATTTTCTTATTTTCTTAACTGCACTCTGTATCCCGCACATACTAGGGTAGGCAGAATCTGGTAACTTACGAAAATCATTGCTGCATTACGGTTAAAATTTTCAGTCTTTTGGTCGGTTAGTTGATATCACACATAATTTTTTGTCACACATAGTTAGGTAAGCAGAAATAGTGTCTATTTTGTAGCTTAACGTCATGACACTCCACAAATTGAACATTGCGTGAAGCAGTGAGGAATAAAGACTGAGAGCACTAGTCTGTGTTGCCAGAGAACACTCCCCCTCCCCCCTATCTGGTCTCGAACTCACAATCGCGCCTACTCTCTTTTTCATACTATAAAAAAAACAACTTATATTATACAGCTAAAAAATATTTTAAAACTAGTAAAACGCCTTATTAAATGTATAATTTAGGTCTTAAAGCAAAGTTTTTACGACAAACATATTTAGAAATTCACCTTTCCTAAGAGTCTCTAGTGGATTCAAGTTGAATCATTGAAAAGAAATATTTAATTAGAATTAATAAAAACTTCTAAGACTACTTTCATTTCTTCAATATTTATACATTGTATAATTAATTATATAGAAATATTTTATTATTATTATTTACTAGCTTCGCGCTGTATCCCGCATAAACTATTGTTACGATACTCCGTTCCCCCCATTCTGTCTAATTTCGAGGTGTTACGTGTTGAATGGCGGAAAGTAACGCCGTGCTTTGCTTTGCTACCAGAGCGAAGAAACATTAAATATTTTATTTCCTGGAGTGGCATTCGTACCAACAACCTACCCCTTTTCGCTTACAATCGCACGTTTGTCCTTCTGCGCTAAGGGCCTTAATGGGAACAAAATGTATTAACACTAAGTATCTTCTGCCCTGTACTATACAAAATACAGCGAAAAGCTAGAACAAATAAGATAGTTGCCGAGATACGCGCGTCCAATTTAACAAATTCTTCAGTCTAACAACTCACGACTATGGCTTTTCAGTATCCTTTTCTAAACACACACAAAATTAAAAACTCCAAATAGTTCACACGAAATAATAAAAAAAAACGGATAAATTTCCTTAATTAGAGAAAAAAACATGTCCACACAAACTCATTGAGAGACATTTCTACTTTGAAAGAAGGAAGCCGCGGGCGAATTCGACTTAATTACGAAGTTACACAACCGTTCAGTTTACTAATTACAAAAGACGCGGAATTTGAACGCAAAATTTGAGTTTTGGTGACATTATGTCAATCAGTGACAGTTTAAACTGGTGATAGAAGATAAATCGACCTCGGCGGCTTCGCCCGCTTCAACTTTACGAATATTTATTAAATATGTTTAAAAAAATATTTTCAGTTTAATGGGTGAATTCTAAAAACGACATGAAACACGTCTTAAATATTTTTAAGTCTTAATTTCAAATTTTATAAAATCGGTATCGATTTAAAGATTCTTCGATAGACTTTCTTCCAACCCCTACTTCACCTCTTCAGTGTTAACATTTTTCAAAATCCATCCAAATTTTACGCTTCCACAATAGCGGTTACGGCTGTGCGTGCGTCTTACTGTATTCCTCTCCATTGAGACCTGACTTGACTACTCGACGAAGTTATATATTTTTTTATTTTGCGCTGCTATGAATTCCGCCTGAGTGGCAGAATGTCCTCAGAATTGGTCGACAAGTCAGGAACGGACATGTCTTAATGGATCGAAGTGTCTTAACACTAGGTCACCAGGTTTATCTGCGTACTACGTTTTGTGCCCGATACAGCTAAAATTAATTCTCTTTATATATGCGATGGTTGTAGGTTTGAGTCTTATTAAGTTTTTTAAATTGTTGCGTTGTCAACATAAACTTCGGTTCGAGGTTGAATCCCGCGGCTCACTACATAATGTCTCGAAATCAAGGGAAACAGAGTGTCTTGGTACTTGATAAGGGGGATTTAATTTGGCTTTGAACTTACACCACTACATTCAAATCAAAAATAATCATATTTAAGAAAAAGAAATATAACGAAAACCTTAAATTTTACCTAAAACTGAAAGAAAACCCTGATAAAGTACAATTGAACATTTTAAATTATATTTTCACGCCTCCAATTATGTTCCAGACGTGACTCGCGCCTCAATTTCATTTTGATTGGCCTTCGACTTTTTTGTCGATATCGTAAAATAGCTTTCCAATTAAAAGGTAAAGAATTTTGAAGATTTTTTTAAAGGAAAATTGAAATAAAAAATTTTTGTCTGTTTTCCGCTTAAGCGGGTGTAGATAATGAGATTGTTTTAGAATTGTTTTCATATTCAAATAATCATTGTGATCCGCAATTTTTGAAGAGTTTCCTATCAATTATTTGTTAAAAACATTTGCTTTTCTTTTGATTTATTGTTACGTAATGATTAGACGAAAGGTGAATTGAACAATTGAACGTGACTCCAATGCTTTGGTATATATGATAGAGGTCTCTACGCAGCGCTTTGTCTACCAGGAATCGAAATCGAATTTGCAACTAGCCCGAATGGTTTAAACAGATACACAGTTTAGAATAAAATTGTAATTGTTCGCTCTCTGCATATGGGATATATACGAAAAAAACATTATTGCTTTTACTAATGTGACAGATTCCAAAACAATGATGTATGTTTATTTGTACATTTGTGCACGCTTCTCTCAAAAATATATTAACCTATTTAATTGCCCTTCTCACAATTGTATTTTAGTAAGTCCCAATAATATTTAGTAGATATCTGTTTTTTTACAATTGGTTATAAATTAAATGTTATTTACGGCAATTTAAAGTATTTGATTGTACAAAAATGCTAAAAAATATATTGAATGACTTGTAAGTTAATTTTCAATGCATAAATGTTGTATTTAATGTTAAAAAACATGAAAATAACCCAAATTAGTAAGTTACAGCATGTGTAGTTCATGCTGGCGAAGCCTCGAAGGTCATTAGTCTTATATGAACAGAAAAACTGTCACTTACCATTGTGTACCACCTAACGACAGCCTTATAATTGTAATTTATTTTCCACCGGATTATATAATTTCCATTGGATTCCATAATTAGAACCTAACCAAATTTCCTTCAAATGTAGGATACATTCCAATAAAAAAGAGTCATCGAAATTGATTTGCGGAATATTGAGTTATTCGTCCATTTGTCGTGCACACACTTGCTTGATGCAAATTTAAGACTTTCTAATGAATGCCATATTTAGAAATGAACCAAATTAAAGTGGGACTACACGGGAAGCACCAGCTTTCAAATCAAAAAAGAAACGTCACAATCAGTTCACCTAGCTAAAGTCCTACTCCTGAGGTAACACACATAAAAAGGACAGTCGAATTGAAAACCTCCTTTTCTTACAAAAGTTGGCCAAAAATTCAAAGTCTAGTCGTAACTTAATTATATAAAAAAAAACAAGGACAAGCGTACGTATGTCGACTTTTAAATTTTTTTTAGCTTTATGCTATACTCACATAGCAGCATAGACACATGGAACCTATTATTAAGACGATATTGAACATTACTGAGCCATACAAGGCCTCATTATTAAGCTTTTCCTAATAAATAACATCGTATAAATTAATCAAAAGAGGTAACTAGGTAGGTTCAAGACAGTAATATTTCCTTCCTTATACAAAGTTATATTAACTCTACAGCGGCAGCCGTCAGGGCGTATGGGTTCTTGAGTTAAACTCTAATTAAATTGTCCTACGATCCGTCGTTATTTCACAATCGTTGTCTTCGTACCGTGACGTGGAAACCGTTTGAAGGGAAATTGACATTTTATATCGCTTTTTCCTGGAACGTTTTTTGGAATTACATTTTTTATAGCTATTTCTTGAACCGGTAAAGAGCAAAATAGACATATGGAACCCACGCTAGGTTCCATAAGCAGATCGATCCGATCAATTTTTTAAGCAATGCATGTTAAGTGGTAGGGCTTAATGCCGCGTTTAGTTGTTGTGTCTGTTTTACGGTCAGACAGAATGTCATGTTATTTCATTTGTTTCATCGGTACAAAGTTATAAAAAATAAAAATAAATATTATTATAGAATAGACTAGAATATAACTTTCTTTTGTTGGATAGACAAAAGATTTCATAAGAAATAAATTTAAAATAAATATGAAGAAACGAAGACAGTCGTCTTGCTTGAGGCCATATTGTGATACTAGTATTTAATTAAAAATGTTTATAAACATGTTTTAGTTATAATATTGAATTATATTATAAGCCGTCGTGGCCCAGGGTATACAGGCGTTTGAATGTAAACGGTTATAGGTTCGATTTCCGCTTGTAATTCAATCAATTCACTCTCGTTAAAAAGCTGGAGAACAGAGTGTTCTAATATAAGGTTCCCTCCGCCTCTGCTATTTACGGGATACAGAATTTAGCTGAATAAAAGTTGTAATATTATACATATTAGGAGACTATTACTTTTTGGCTCCGGCCTTTTTAATATGCATCCGTCTACTTTTCAAGATATACTACAGCGAGATATACTACTACAACAAGATATACTTCTACAACGAAAAATGATAATAATTTTATTTCTCAATCTGGAAATCGAATACACAGCCATCGCTTTAAAGTACCACGTTGTATCCCTTACTCACAATGGTCTTAAAGATAAATTTAAGTAAATAGAAGGTTTTCTCTAGAGAAAGTGTTGTTTTAGACGCCCCTACTTTATTTTGACACCTAAATGGCGCGGTCGTGTCATTATGTTGACTTTGTAAATATCTTTGCCTATTTTACTATCTAAAGTACGTTTTAGGGTTAATAGTATGAGAAAAACTAGGCTGGTTTCTTATTTTTTTAGTGAAAGTATTTTTTTGTCTAAAAGAAAGAACGTATCCGATTTTTCTTCTATTCAATATAAATGTGTATCTTATATTACCTTTCCTTCAATAAAATATAGCTTCACGCCTATTTTTCACGATGCAAAAGAATTTCCGCCTGAATTTGAGACAAAGTGTTTTTGATTGGCGGAACTCAACTTCGAACTTTATCATAGAAAAACTAGGAAATTGAAAAATGATTCTCTATAACAGGGATTAAAACCATATCGTAAATTATCTGCTGAATATCTTTAATATTAAATTTATAAATTTTCCTAGTACTTCTAGGTCCTACCATTTTTCAAAAATGAAATTCAAATAAGCGTCAGCCTGCACAAGATTAGGATGATCGGAAATCAATTACGGATATCGCCAAATTTCGTAGCAATAGATCTTATTCAAATGTCACTTTAAATCACATTCAGCCTCAGACAGAACGTTTGACTCAGTCTGATTTATTTGAAATTGATTATTTTACTAAAATATTATTTTGGGCGTCGTGATGCAGTTGATTGTAAGTGCGATGGTTATGGTTTCGATTCTCAATATGGGAAATATTTAAATTATTTCCAATTTTCTATTCTGATAGATAAAATGAGCCATAGAATTTCACCACCACCAAACACCAAATCTACATCCTCTAAATGCTGCTTGAATTCATCTAGAATTAAGCACAAGTAGTAATTTTTTGGCACAAGGTCATCTCTACTTATTCTACTATGCGGAATATACGAGACGAGAGCGATATGTTTGGTATCATGTCCCCTACGGAGTAGCTTGAAAGAAAAAGAAGATCAGAGATATGATGATGTCTTAAGAAGAATAAATTAAAATTTTACTAATATTTTCATCCATCAGGTAAATATTTCAGAATAAGGATTTTTTTTATCTAACAACAAAAATGAAATTCTATTAGCTGAAGATTAAAAAAATAGAACACAAAACATGATATCCAACCAAAATCCAAATCACAGGTCAAAATATAATCTCTTTACATCGAAACACTATCGGCTTAACGGATCCACGGAAAATTGATATAACGGATAACGGAATAGTAAACATAGGATTTGAAAATAAATGCTTGTAATTGAATTTTCCGGTCAGGAGGAGTTGGGTCGAGAGGATAGTTCGAAAAAAGTGGTTGAAAAATCAAATATCGTAAACGTATCCATCGGACGATTGTTATTCAAAACCCATTAAGGGTTATTGCGAGAATATCCGCAACATTTTAGATAACAGGGAACTATTCAATTATTTTTAGTATTTTCAGGACTTGGAATATCTTTTTTCATTTATTCTCTATATTTTAACGAGCTTGGCCTCGTTTCATGAGTCTTGACTGGATTAAATATTGATGATATTTATAATATATTAGGAGAGTCTACCATCTGCTGCTGTGTAGCTTGCAACTTTCTCAGTAATAGAAAATTTAAGTGATATATTATCCATTTCGTTTTCTGTAGAGATCGTCGTGGCGCAGAGGTACAAGAGTGTGACTGTAACGAGACGGTTGTGGGCTCGATCCCTAGTCGAGAAATTGAAACATGTATTTAAATGTATATTTTTACTTTTTCACTCTAGTGTCGAGGCAAAGCACAGCTTTGTCCTTTCTGTTCAAACAAAATGTGTACTTTTGCTGCTGATGAGGCCGTCGTGGCGCAGCGGCACAAGGGTGCGACTGTAACGCGATATTTGTGGGGTTGATTTCCCCCCGAGGAAGTGATATATTTATTTACGTTTATGTTTGCATTTCTTCGCTCTGGTGTTGACGCAAAGCGCGGCGTTGAGTTCTGCCACTCAACACGCAATGTCTCTAGAATTCGGCAGAAAGCGGGGAACGGAGTGTCTTAACACTAGGTTCCCTCTGCCTACTTTGCTGTGTGCGGGATACAGCGTGAAGCTGATTTCATTTTTGGTTTATTTTATTCAAAATGTGTGTTAAATCTCAAATTTGGTTGGGATTATTGCCTTTTTTGTCATTCGGAATAAAACATAACAGTAGAAAAAAAGTTAAAATAGAACGATGGAAGGTGCCAACCAGCATGAAATTTATAAAAAAATGCCAAAACAGAGTTTAAATTAAAATATCATAAAATATACTAAAATAGACAACAAATAATAAATCATAATTATATTTTTGTTTCTACTTAGAAATATTGCCTTGTACTTCTTAATTACTTTTCATTAATTATAATGAAGTTAAATATATACTTAATTAATTAAGAACCATTTTCTTTCCTTTCAATTTTTAAAGCAAAAAGTAGTTACTTTTTTCAATTAAGATTAAATAATTGTAATAAATTTTAAATTAAAATGAGGTGCGGCAAAGCATTTGACTGCTGTGGGTTTGATTTTCAACCGAGGGATTAGATTATTTTCATTGGTTCTTCCTAATCTAATTACAACGTTGAGATCCACCACTCAACACAAAGTCAAAAAGGAAATGGGGCGTAAAGTGAGAGAAGGATTCTTTCACTTTCGGTTTTCTATGCATATTCTGCTAAAGGTTAAAGCTTTAAAAGAAATTTGAATTAAAAATTTCAACGTCATCGAAGCGCAATTGTAACATATTTGACCAAACGTAATGAATTTTCTCTATCATATATATTTTTTGATACAAAACGTACAAAAATTTTAACATAGCGATATGGAACCCGAATCTTTAGGAAATCGTCCAACCACTCTGATTCTGACCACGAAGCCATACGTTACTATCAAACTTGATCGAAATTCTTATACTTTTACAACTTGTCATCTTTATACCACCATCAGCCCCAACCGTTTCAAAATAATATTTGTTATTGATTTATCGTGTCACTCGAGGAGAATACGTAATGAGATATCCGTCATAAGGAAGACATTGGCTAAGGGAATAGGATAGTCGAGTTTCTGTCGATTTTTCTCAACGTTAAGTAAACGATGTCTATCGATTTAGCATTTGTGCGATGTATTGGACATTATGGTATTTTTGCCTATTTAGAGAAAAAATGAGGAAGTACTTTTAGTGGAATTGTAGACTGATGTAGCCTAACGGTTGAGTGTTAGTTCTTGGGTTCACTTCTTTTCCAAAATAAATATTTAATTGAGCTGAAACATTAAATTTGTGGTTAGAACTTCATGCTATATGCTAAATAAAGAAAAATAGAAAATAAACCTAGAATTGTAACAGTTTATTTCTCATTTTTCGACCCATTTCCAAGACATTGAGTGTTGATTGGCGGAACTTAACGCCGCGCTTTGTCTTTTAATCAGACAGAGAATGCAGCAGTAAAAATTATTCATAATACATTTTTCATAACTGTGCAAATACAATTTTCAAATTTATGTCGTTTTAAATATGTTTTGTAAATAGTTAATCAATCGTCAAAGCTGTTGCGTCAGCGCTGTCCGCTTTCATGATGTGCACAGCAATGCATAATCTGTTTTAAATTGTTTTTTTTTAGTTCTGTAAAGAGACAAAGCTTGGCGTTGGGTTCCACCACTCAACAAAACAATGTGTTTAATTGAAGTAACTTAATAGTAATAGGCCAGTCGTGGCGCACGAAGCGTAACTGTAAACCGATTGGTTGTGGGTTCGATCTTTACTCAAAGAAATATTTATTTAAAATTTATATATCCATTTTATTCCTCTAGAGTCGAGGCAAGCGCTGGTGTTGAGTTCCGCCACTCATCACGCAAAGCATCCAGAATTAGGCGGAAAGTGGGGAACGAAGAGAACACTAGGTTCTCTCTCCCTATTATGCTGTGTGTGGGATACAGCGTGAAGCTGATTTAATTTAATATTTTTTTTTAATACTAAGCTCAACTCTATTCCTCTATTACATGCGGGATACGGCGTGAAACTAAAAAACAACAATTTTGAAACTATTTTAGTCATTCAAACATAAATCCACACGATAAAGCCAGTTTTTTATATGTATAATCAATTTTTAAGCCTTTTACAAGGGATTTCAGTAAGCCCTACATTTTATTTAATAACAATCCTTTTGTTCAGTACAAAGGGATAAGTAAAAATAATCGCATTTCGCATCTCATATTTAAAACATGTGGTAAAAAAGGGTTCGAAAGAGGTAAACACAAGTACGTAGCGGAATGGTATCTTGATTGCTAATTTTAATATCTAATTATATTATAGGTTTAATATCTCGACGTAATTATCTTCACGCTAAGTCCTGTATCTAGAAAAGTAGACAGAGGGAACCTGGAAACCTAGTGTTATGACACTCCGTTCCCAATAATACATTACGTCTGGTAAAATTGTCACCCAATATCCAAAGTCTAAAATAAGTTAAAACCATAGAACAACAAAATCTTTTTTTACATCCTGACTGCTACAATATACGATATTTTTTGCGGCAGGCAGAAAGAACAAAGAAACCTTGTGTTAAGACACTCTGTTCCCAGTACGACGTTTCCGTATCCTACTTCCCGCTAAATTCTAGAGGCATTGCGTGTTGAGTGGCGCCGCGCTTATGCTTCATAACCCCAGCGAGAAGAATTGAACCCACAACCAATCACATTTACAGCCCACAGTGTTAAGACAAAATTCGAGATAATATTTAAAAAATAGGATAAATCTACAACAGATTTAGTTTTTTTTACAAAAAAGGCAAGCAGGCGAGTAAAATCTTATAACAATTTCAATATTGAATTTTCCTGTATAGATTCTGTGTATACATTTTTTATCATAATAAATTAACAATAACGAGCGCATACCCCGGTCATTGTTTCCGGTTTTCG
Organism: Heliconius burneyi; assembly: GCA_018247715.1. Lineage (NCBI taxonomy): Eukaryota > Metazoa > Arthropoda > Insecta > Lepidoptera > Nymphalidae > Heliconius > Heliconius burneyi. Next base: position 1,581 of record DWGR01002880.1, on the reverse strand, counting down.
GAGGTTCTCTTTATAATTCTCATTCACAGTTCGTAACAACAGCAAACAAAGCGTTTCTGTAATTTAGATTCTTTTATCATGTTTAACTCATTATTTATTTATGTTGAGCTACTATGAGATTTTGTTAGATCATTGCAGGTGCTCGCTGAAGGTATTTTAAACAATGTATGTAAAGAGAATTTACTCTCTTTAAATATAGCATTCCTTTTTATGACACTCGTCGGATGTCTAATTAATTGACAGCCACGTTGTATATAATATGTTCCGTTTTCAATTTGAGGTACGGAACCGTAGAAATATACAAGTAACACAATGACTTTCACTTTTCTATGAGTAGCCCTTAAGAAATATCCAAATATTTAAACAATCATAATGGAAATATGCTAATACTGACTTCAAATATATGTCATTGTCGATACCGATAGCAAAATTTTAAAATAACAGGTTTATTTACTATTATCCTACTAATAAATGTAAAAATTTGTGAGTATGGATGTTTGTTCCACTTTCATGCAGACACCACTTAATGGATTTAGATAAAATTTCAAGTTAATATAGCTCATACATCAGAATAAAACATAACCAACTATTAAAGTAAAGTGTGATTTCATATAATCTGGCAACAACATAACAATAAATGTAAGCAGGCGAAGCCGCATGAAAGTCGGTAGTAGTACATATTTTCCGTATATTTTGAGCATTTTAACAAGTATTGTATATATAGAATCGTCTTATATATTTTTTAAAAAGAGTTTAATCTTTATAGGTTCTACAAATACTTTTTGGTATTCCCTATTGTTAACTGAACTCTGAAATATCAATAATTATATTATAATAGTAATAAATATTACTTTAAGTATCCCATCCATCAAAGATCTATTCAAAATAGTTTAGAATATTTCGGTTATTGTGTTTCAAATTACAAAACTTGTCTAATAAATTACGATTTACAGTTAATTCGCTGTTACATTTTGTTTACGTGAAACAATTTGATTAGTCTGCTAACTTGTCCGACAACTTATAGAATGGATGAAGCCCCAACTGAAAGTGGACTTAAATTTGCTATTCAAACTTCATTCCTAAATGAACTCTTGACAGTTTCAGTTTAATTGAAGCAGAATTTAATTATTATCCTTTTATTTCAGGTGTACCCACGTTCATCACTCGAGAAATAACCAAAATTGATGTATTTTAAGAAACAAAAATCAAAAAACAAGATGCAATGAAAATTTATGAAGTTAATGAAGGCAATGATTCCGCGAAGGTGATATATAATGACGATGGCATTACACAAACTGCCTTTACACATATGCAATTCTATAAAGCAGTATTTAATAAATGTGGAATTAGTATGCTTCTTATTGAATATTCAGTGTACAGTGAAGAGAAAATGTAAATTGGAGTCTCAAGAGAGGATCAAGCTAGTGATACTATTAGTTCTGTTGTTAAGTGCAAATTCTAGTGGCAACAATTTTAGTGGAGGTAGAAATTCTATGTTAAGGACTAGAATAATAGGGACTAGGTACGGTAAACTACAAGGTGTTATACTACCTATGGATCAACATAAGTATTTGAAGCCGG
>DWGR01002879.1:0-12950 GCA_018247715.1 Heliconius burneyi | reverse complement strand
ATTGTCCCAGAATTGACAGAGACAGACATGTTGGCGTCAGCACACTTTGTATACCATTAATTGCATCACGGGTGTTTCTTTGTTTTACGGTAATATCGTGTAATAATTACAATTTTCCATATTCAGTTCGGCTGAAATATTAATTTCATTTAATTTGGCTTTGTTTCAAAATTTTCATGAAATTTCCAATGTAAAATATATAACTGTATATTTTTCCGTTTTCGAAACTTCACGATGTACCTTGTATATAGCAGGATAAGCATAGAGAACCTTATGTCAAATCACTGTGTCCTTCGCTTTCTGATTCGAGATATTACGTGTCTCGTGATGGAACTAGACATTCCATTCTCATTAAGAAACTTCTGTTGCCCACTTTTCACCGAATTCTTGTGGTCGTATGTCGCGTAGTGAGTAACGGAACTCAAAGTTACGTTAGTTACTTTGTAAGTTACTTAGTCTTGTTGCCAGAGCGAGGGTGGAACTCCCAAACGTCGCGCTTACATTTGTTCACTTGTGCCCCTGCGCTATGAGGGCTTCAAATTAATATATATTTTTTTAATTTTCTACATTTTTTGCTTTTTTGGGGCTGTTCGATTCCTTTTTTCTTAACCACATAAAATATTTAATTGATATGAACTATTACAAATATTCATAAAATTGCATTTTTCTAAGCGTTAACGACTTATTGAAATACAAAAATCAAATCAAAATCTTATAAAAAATCAAATATGTATCGATATATAAAATACTTAAAAACATCATTATTCCATAAAAGGCATACAAAATCATGAATTTCATGTGTTTTAGCCATTGCCGCTACGAACCACTACGCAATTGAATTGCTACGAGTACACAAAGATCTCGCAGCTCGTAGCTTAATGCTACGCACGTAGGACGTTGCTACGTTGGCATTTATTGAAGTTGTGATCCACACATCTAAATTTGTAATGATTTATCTTTTGTTTGTTGCAATTTTTGTTTATAATATATGGAGGTTTATTATTAAAATTAATTAACGGTTATAAGGCTGTCGTAGGCATAGTAGGATAATCTGTCTGTGATCGTGATGGTTGTAGATTCGATTATCGCCTGGGGGATATTTATTTTGGTGTCGAACTTTGTTTCGAACTTTGAGAAGTCGGAAAGTGAGACACTTGACACTAAGTTTTCTCTGTCTACCCGGCTATATGCGGAATATACGATGAAATAAAAAATATCTAGTTAGGTTCATAATCGTATATACCTTCGACTGTGATACGATACTTTACCAAATATTTTCTTATATTTTTTTATTTCGTACTAATTCATCTCATTGCGATGCTCTTAACAGTATCTAAGCCATGGCAAGATGCCAACGACGTGACCTTTTAACCTTTGACACAAAATAAATGCAAACAAGGAACGTCGCGTGGCGCCGCTTTCTAAGGTTTTAATTTAATGCTAAATTACTTCTGAATCGTCACTATCCTGAAGTGAAAATGATGTTATTGTAAATTATTTTTACCTGACCAAAAATTTTATAGCGTAAGTTAGTTACCAGATGCCTACCTGGTAACCTAGTGATTAAATTTTGTTCTCATTAGGGCACTTTCGTTCCCCACCTTTTGCTGATTTGTAGTGGCATTGCGTGTTGAGTGGCGGTATTCAACGCCACGCTTTGAACCATTACAAGAACGAAAAATTTATAATATTGAATATTTCATTCTACTGAGTAAAAATCGAACCCACAACCTTCACGCTTACAGTCACAGACTTATGCTCCTGCGCTATGATGGCCTCAAATAATATTTTTTCTATTAAATAATAATTTTTTTTCTATTAAATAATGTTGATTGTTGTAGGACCATGGATTTTTTATCTATTTCACGCTTTTTTACACCTATAAAGGGAACCTAGCGTAAATATCTTTTGTGTCTAAATACATTATAATATTTAAGTAATATCGCATTTTAATATCTTAATCTCTATTAGTTTAATTTCATTGAATTAAAATTTTGGGTAACGTAGTGAGAAAAAAATAATTTTATGGAAATAAATAAATTTTATTTATAATGAAAACATTCAGAGTAATATATATTAACGTGAGATGGTCCTTGTTAAACCATGAATGAAACCGGCATTTCAACATCGATCTCAGACTTAAGAGCGGGCCTTGGCACATTTAATTTGAGTCTTATAATTTTTTTACTGTATTACATAAACAATTTCTAACAGGAAACACATAAAATTCCTACAAGAATATTTATTTGAATAATTATTTTGTTATACTAAATTATAGTAATTGTACATACATATTAATTAACACTACATATGTTTATACCAATGAATGAGCGAATTACGGGAACTTTTGGTTCCCATTTAAAAAATATTTATGTGTTCGACAGCACATTATTAAGAGAGGCTGTGATATTACATCACGCTACGACCACAGCCCTTACATAGTTATATTGTGAATTCGAGAGATTTTGAAAGCTTTCAGGAACATGAGGCACAATTAAAGTTATTGCTAAATTATCAAGTGAAGCTGCAGTTAAAGTATATGAATACAACATATGTATGTGAATTTGTATCATGGAAAAAATGTATCGGTTTCCGTTTGCGAAATAAGTAAAAAAGTAATGGTTCGGTAAAATAGTAATGCTAACGATGTGTTGAAAAATTAATAAGTAAGAGCACTTTAGATATTTTTCAATACACTAGAATCTATATCAAATAAAATAAGTCAAATAGAATTCTAATAATTTCAGGTATAATACTGACGGACAGTCAATATTATTATATTTATTATCTTGATTTCTTATTGTAATTGCTCCTAATTTCTTATTATATTTAACGAAATTATATGTCTTATTAGAATGAAAACTAACAACAGTTATGTGTTTTACCGCCATCTATTACACTTGTCAAAGCTGTCATTAACGTGACACAATTTTATAATCTAATTTCTACGGTAGATGGCGGTACTTATTTTAGCAATTTAGTATAAAATTATAATGGCAACAGAGTATAAAATAGAGTATGACAGAGTTATAAGGATAAGTAAAATTAGATGTTATTTCAAAAACTCCTTTGATCAATTATTGTGTGCAATTGATACAAGAAAAATTCTTTAAGTAAAAATTTCATAGTACTTATATTATTTACTGGCAAAAATTATGGAAATTATTACTTTGCGTTTTATACCCTTCCTCTTAATGAAACAATATTCTTGTAACCTAATATTGTATATATTATACATACAAATCTATCTCTTGAATCGCTATGGCTATTAGTGCAAACAGCATTAAAAGTTTAAAAGATAAAAAATCATTAAATTAGATGTGATACTGTTAAAAGATTTTACTTACGGTTTTAATAGAAAAATACACAACAATTACCCTTCCCATATGTTACATAGAATTTCTTACATAAAATTTTGTATGTTACTATAAAAATTTAGTTCGAAAGTAAGATCAGAATAACCTATTAAGATCAGAATAACCTATTAGTGCTTTTTCAAACTTTTTGACCTTTAAGTCTTAATAAGTGTAGATCTAAAACATTTATTAATAACAAAAATTACATTGAAGAAATATTTTACCATCGCGTATTTTATTTAATAATTTAATTCGCTCTTCTACATAATTTCATTCAGAAAGAGACAAAATACCTATATTTTTAAACTTTTAACATAATAAGTTAAATTCTATAATTTATTGTTCTATCATTTTTTTACTTTAAGAAGTTTTTAGAAGCTGACTTGACTGTAAGCACGACGATGGAAAGTGGATAGCGGAGTGTCTTGACACTAGGTTCCCTCTGCCTATCCTATGTGTAGAATACAGTGTGAAGCTGATAATAAAATGATAATAATAATTTTAACTCCATAAGTCCACAAGTTCTCGTGAATAGAGAACTGGTCTGGTTCCGTGTTTCAAGGAAAAAAATAATTTATAAAAGCAGTGTTATAGAATTATACTATAAAACTTTAAGTTACCTTCCGTCCTGCAAGCCTGACTAGAAACGTGACGGTTTTAAATTTGATTCACACTCCGGAGAATTAATTATCACATTTCATTACCTCCCTTCGTTAATACGTATAATACACGTAATGTCTCAAAAATTGGGCAAGCGTGAGGAACGCAGTGTTTTAACATTAGGTTCCCTCAGCCTTCCCTACTATATAGGGTATACAGCGTGATACTAAAGAAATTAAATATGTGGTAAGATAACAAAAAAGAAATAATGCTTAATTCCCATGATAACAATTTAAAAGTGACAATGTGTTATATGTACTGCGTTTAATAAATGGGGAGTTTTTGGGTGTCGTTCGAAATTCACATAAGTACCTAAGCGTATGGGTGTGCCGTAACAGATGCGGTTTGTACGATTAGTTTTATTATTGCATTGGGTGTCTCTTATTGGGGTGCTTCTCTTTGTACGTACAAATAAAAAAAAACAAACGGCTACGAATGCTTATATAATTAATAAAATTACTTTTAATTTAAAAATATTATTAAAAAAAAAGCTTCAAGCATTTTCCCTTATCAGCATTAGGAGGTAAACTTGAAACCTTCTGTTAAGACTATGTATGTACAGTCGCTGTTGATTTTCAATTAAGTATTGGTTCTTTGTTTCAGTCAGCTTCACGCTGTATCCCGCACACAGCAGGGTAAGCAAAGGGAACCTAGTCTTAAGACACTCTGTTCTCCAATTTCTGTCGAATTCTGGAGGAATTGGGTGTTGAGTACTGAAACTCAACGCCGCGCTTTGCCTCGACACCAGAGCGAAGAAATGGATATAATTAGAACTTATATGTATTTTGAGTTTGCGCGCTACGACTGGCCTATAAAGATATTATTCTTTCTATACTTATTATAATCAACAATCTTAATATAAAAGTAAAATTAAGTATCAAAGTAAAAGTGTTCTAACAGTAAATCCCTAAAACTGTTATATGAAAACGAAAATACAAGAAAAAAAAGACATCTTCACACCTGTCTTAAACAAAACAATAGCCGACGCTAAGTGATCGGCTTACAAAACAAAAACTCGTAAACATTGTACTCTTCAAGTGTCAAACACTTGAGGAGACATTATACTTCTAAATCCTAACCCAATTTTGAGCGTCACCAAAAAAAAGTACAATTCCATTGTAAAATTACCATTATAGGACTACAATTTACAAAAATCTTATTTTGTTAGATATAAAGTTTAATTTTAAATAATTTTATAGTAAATATAAATTGGCATTTCTTTTGAAAACCGTTGACTTATGTCAATGGTAGTCTTATTGTTGTTACGCACAATGGCTAATGCACTCACGAGCTTTTCAACAGAGCTATCTGTACTAAGTACTCCATACATCATTTATTCTCATAAAACTATTACTATTTCTTATTGCAATACCAAAAATGGTTATTTTAGCTTAAATATAAGTTAGGCGAAAGGTAATTTGTTTGGTTAGCGATGAAAGTAATTGAATATTTGACTTCGGTAATCGTGTGACGGGGCGATGCGGTGTGACGAATCGCACATCATACTTGTATAGTGAAAAATTATTTGTAATTATAATTCTCTTACAATATTTTTTAGAAACGGGTTAATTTTTTAGATTTAAAAATTACATTTAGGTTCTGTAAGCACAGTCTCCCTCTCTCTCTCTCTCTGTATTCATTTCATCGTGTCTGAGGATCATAGTCAGCATCAAAGTTGCATCTGCAGCGGATGATCTGGATCAGTTTGGATGATGACAAGTCCTTTAACTCCATCCATCTTGATGCAGTACGACTCTCGATCTTTTGTCTTCCATATTTCCCACTCAAAGAAGCTTCATAAAAATATCTCATTTACTGGCAGAGTAGGCAGAACTCTTGGTATGGAAATATTCTTTAATATTGCCTATAGAGGCAAGAAACTTCCTTTTCCTCACTCTCCGCCTAATGTTCATTGATAAAATATAAAGAGACCTGTACATCTAGCGCAAATATCATGATTCATATTCCACGTGAAGAGCTAAGAAGCTACGTATAGAGTAGCTCTACTATAATAGTAAGTATTCTTATATCAAGTTATTGCTTTTATTTTATAAAATTTTGTTCTAAAATTTCTTTAAGCAAATTGACTCCTATAATACTTTCATTATAAACAGATAAAAATTTAAATTACCTCCTAGCCGTTAAATATATTCGTAATACAACACTCATAGACTTCGCTATGATTCTTCTATTTTATAGATGAATTAAGTAGGAACAGGATAAGGCAAGGCAAAGCAAAGCAGTTTTGTTAAACTAGACTCGTAAATTTTAATATCTACTTAAATTTATAGGTTTGATTAGGCCATCGTGGCGCAGCGGCACAAGTGTGTGACCTTAACGCGACGGTTGTAGTTTAGATCCCCACTCGAAAAAGTGAAACATTTATTTACGTTTATATTTCTATGTCAACGCTCTGGTGTTCAGGCAAAGCATGGCGTTTATTTCTGCTACTCAACACTGGCAATGCCTCCAGAATCCGGCAGAAAGTGGGGAACGGAGTGTCTTAACACTAGGTTAGGTGTAACAATCTAGGTATGTACATTGTACAAATAATTTCATAAGTATGTCACTATGGTGCCAATTTAATCAATTTATGACAGTCAAATTACTGCTCGAAACTTCAGAAACCGACAATTCAGCAAGTTTCTTTAGGAGTGAAGGGAAACACTAAGAGTTTTCAAAACAGAAAAAGAAATTCAACGTTTTAAAATTGAAAATACTTATCCAAAGTTCACCCTACGCTATAACCGCGGAACCATAAAGTTTTTCTACTATCATCGTCTTTACATATTATTATGTCGGCCCGTGTCAGAGTTTCCTAGCAGATGCGCCAACACCATTGTCATGTGGCCACATGTGACACTCGCCAACGTTTATATAGCTCTCTTGCTATGTAATAAAATGAAAGGAGCCATCTTTATTGCTGTTATACGGGATTTTTTAGCTTCTTGAAATTTCACTAAACTTTAACTATACTTCTTACATTTTTGGAATTTAATAAGACAATGTTATATTATGTGTTAGAAGAATACTGGTTGTATATTACTTTGTTCTATAATTAAGATCTTTTTAGAGAAATCGCCATTTAAACTCGATATAAATTATAACAATATTATGTACAAACGAAGCGTTAAAATTTTATCTAAATAATTTAAAACATGATTTACGATATATTTGATTTTTGATAATTATTTGAACCTAGCCTTTGAAATAAGTAATTTTAGTTATAATGATAACGCGACCGAAGGCTGCGTGGCCTGCGTCCTAAATCTCTAAGATAACCCTCATTCAAAGAAATATTAATAATCATTTAATATAATTCGCTTCTAGTATGTAACACCAAAAAAGCGCATCAAATGCAGTCGTTTCTCAAGGATAAAGATCGATACTATAGTATCGATCTTTATATAACTACCATAAAAGAATAACAAATGATATTTCACAATGGTGTGTAGCGGCGCGGAAATGTGCTGACCGCCGCGCCACCGCCGCACGTGTTTAGAGGGAGACTGGGACTTATAACTTATATGTCGATTTTAATTTTTTACAGGAATATTGTTAATTCCCCAGTGGCGCAGTTACGCTATGGTTACGTATTTGATTTCCATTCGGAGGATTATATTTAAATTATTTAAATTTTCGGGATCTAGTTTGAGAAAACCTTCTCAATATTTCGAGCTGGCGCTTCTTAAATCATCTATTAATACTTATTAGTCTGTACGGCTGAATACTATGAAGAATTGAATACAAATTCTTTTCCTTAATAGTACATTTATTTTCATAATATATTATATAGTAGCGTATGTTTAAATCTAAGGTAAGTATTTATAACGCACGATTTGACCGCATGAACTACATTTTATTTTTTTAATGCCACGTTTTGGCTCGTTAACATAGTGAAAATATAAATATTATAAATATTTCATTTCCTCGATTGGGAATCAAACTCACAATGGTCGCGTTTACCATCACACGCAGTACGCCACCACCATGGTCCCATTAACTATTATTTTTTTATCAGCTTCACGCTGTATCCCGCACACAGCAGGTCAGACAGACGGAACCCAGTGTAAAGACACTCCGTTTCCCAATTCTGAAATCCTGAATTCCTGAATTCTGGAGGCATTGCGTGTTGTATGGCAGAACCCAAACCGCACTTTGCCTCGACACCACAACGAAGAAATAGAAAATAACTTTAAATACATTTTTCATCTCCTCGAATGGGGATCGAACCCCCAGCCAGCTGGTTTTACAGTCACATTTTGTGAACCTGCGCCACGACTGGCCTAAAATATTATTTTTACGAAATAAAATTACAAATCAATTTTACGATACAATTTTTATATTTTCCGCCACACTATATCTAACGTGAAAAAGTATTATATTATAGAATTACTAACAAAGTATTTTAAAATATTTGATACTATTTAATTCTTTTAATTCTTAGACTGACTTTAAAGGGTTAGCGGGCTATCCATCTCAATATATCGCGAAGCTTTTAAACATTAGAGGCTCTGTTGTTGCCACCAAAATATACGATGATTGATCGGCGCATTTATTTTTGTAAATTTATTTAGCGAAGTAACTTTTTTTTGAGAATATTATAAGATTTATATAAGTTCAATGTCATTACGAAATACACGAAATATATAACTTTGTATGACTTACTAATTTCTTACAATATTCTGTTTTAATTTTTCTTGTTTCCCAATGTATGAGCATCTGGATAGCCGAAAGCCATACTAAACTTCAATTGAGCACATAAAAATAAAAGGAAATTCTAGGATTTATCTTTGATATATATTTTAGGTATTTATATATATGATACATATTAATCTTCATCTCAAATCACTTCATATTTTACTGAAAACCCACTCTAAAATTGCGCGGCTAAAAAGCTTGAGGCAGACATCTATGGGAAGCGATTTTATTTTGTAGAAACTGTTTAAAGATAACAAACAAAAATTTGAAACGTGAAATTTTCAATGTCATTTTAAATAGATACATGTCACAAGTGGCCACGTAACGTCGGTATAACCCTTATCCACAATTCACGCTTGATTTTTCCGCAATGACATGACATCTGTAAAGGTGCGAATATTACACAAACAAACACACAAAGGCACCGCGCCCCGCCCCCGCACTACTTGAGTACACTAGTTGGGGAAAACATCTTGATAGTTTGTAAGATATTAAATCTCTCGTTTTAAGTTATTTTTTTAATATAACAGGATGGTTTTTTTAAATCTATTATTAGACTGCTTATTTCAAGTAACTTTATTATGGGACGTGAGTCGATAGAACGGGACAATTATAAATTTAAATATACAGAAGAATTTCCTGTTTTCACACATTTCAACAGTAAATTACGACGCAATGACTCCAGAATAGAATAATAATATTTTTTACCAATGTAGTCTTAGTAAGTAACGTTGGTTTTCTATTAAATAAAAAAAATGCTTTATTAAAAGGCTGTATACTAGCTGAGTAAAGATAAACAAAGGGTTTTCTATTAGGGACATAACAATTTTGTATCTTTATATGAACGCACCCTTAAACTTTTTTAATGAACTGTCAATGTCAAAACGTTAGTTAAAGTATCAAGAATATTATTCCCAATATCCAGGTACAAGACGGCACATTAAAGTGAACACAGAATAATGTAACAAACGCGCCGAAAATGTGAAGCTACCATGTATTTGAAAGCCAGATCTATAGCCATCCGTCAATATTAACATTGTAACACGTTACTTATATAATGAATGGAAACAAGAATTTTACGGTGTGAGGTTTGTTTGTAACCAGTGTTGAGAGACATCTCAATTTTGGCTTAAAAATTACATGTCCAGAGTAGTACAGGCTTCTAATATTTCATTTATTCCATGCACTGTGAGAAATCTTTTCTAATTACTGTTTATTTTAATTAGTTACTAACAATTTCTTTGTATGAAGACTTAACTGCTTTGCAGGGTAGAACACAAATAATATGGTTATATTATTATAGTGAAAGAAAAATTTTGGAATTGGAATGGAAGAATGGAATTAACTAAAAGTTATCTCACATGACACAAGCTAAATGCCCTACGTTACTGCGACTGCAGGTACAGATGTAACGTGCGTTAATAAAGGCTAAAACTTATAGAGATAGGCTATCTAGTTCCTGATTTTAGCGTTAAGGCCTTCAGCTGCATAATATTAGCATAGATAGTATAGATAAGAATTAATTAAATATTATTAGATATATATTTTTTATAAAATATATTAAAATAGATTTCATGAGTTGATTCCTTCCCAAAGATGTAAAATGAGAACGAAAGTTATTACACACAAGACTCTTTGATTTACCTACCACCATTACCGTATCTGGAGGGCCATGACCCTACCCTCCCTCTCCATTCCTATCCCGCGTCTACCACACAAATGTTAAAATTGTTAAATTTATCTATAACTCTCATATCATATAAAAAAAGAATTTATACTGCTAATATATATTTTTAGAGTAAGATATCGCTATTATAAATTATAAACAAGTAAAACCGAACAAAGTCGTTCTTTAAAGTCATTCCCCCAACTCAAAGGAGAGTAGATGACGCGGAAAGCATCTAAGTAAGTAAATGCTTTGCCGTTTCACCGACAGACCGACAAAGTGACAATGGTGCAAATTGGAGCGGTCAAGTATTGATGTGGCGAATCACTGTTGGGCCGACAATGTCGTATTGTAGGCTCAGAACGAATATAATAGTTTTATGTCTTCATTTTCAAATGTCACTTGTATAGGTTTTGTTTGTTGTTTTTTCTTTCATTTAAGAGGCTATGGTGGTTCTGTGGTACAGTCTATGGCTTTATATTCGACGGTTGTGGGTTCAATCATTAATATTCATATTATATTACAAAGCGCAGTGTTGAGTTGCGTTACCCAGATCGTAATGTATGGAATTTTAACCGGAAAGCAGAGAATAAAGAGTGTTAACTAAATAACTTTGGCTCTTTATCCCGCGTAGTAGAGTGAGCAAAAGGAATGTAGGATTAAGAAAGTCTGTTTGTACCCCATGCACCAAGGAAATTTTGGGCACGGCTTGTTAAGTAGAGGAATCGTGGTATAAATGCAAATATAATCAATCTGTCAAGGGAAGATCCAGCCCACAACTGTCGCGTTTACAATCTAGACGCTATCCCACTGCGCCAGTTATAACATTTATTGTCTGTCTATTTGTAAACGCATATCTTTGAAACGACTGGACAGATTTCAATTAAGCTTTTTATCGTATAGCTATTAAGCTTGGTAAGTTATTAATTTTGAAGATATAGAAACACAATAGAACAACTAAATTATAAGGAATAAGCAAAAATTGATGTCAACGTAGCAGCAACAGTGGCTGACTGTAGTTGTGAGCTCTATCCTCACTTAGAGGAGCGATTTAATTTAAGGGTATTCTTATTCGCTTCACGCTGTACCCCGCACTTGGTAGGGTGGACAGAGGGGACCTGAGAGCTAGGATACCCCGTTCCCACTAAGATAAGTATAATTATTTTTATTTTTCTACGTCTATAGGACAAAGCGCAGGGCAGTGCAATAAGTTTCGCCTCAACCTGTAGTTCCTCAAATTCAATAAGCGCGTGGAAAACAGAGTACCTTACACTTTAAACTCTCTGCCTATTCTGCTATGCGGGAAAGGTAATTGACATGAATATGTCTTATCCCTGGGGTTTGAGAAAAGCAATGTGCGATACGAAAATCGTTACCATAACTCATCACTTAGTACGCGTACAGTCCGCATTTGAAAAATATTAAAATATGCTTGCGGTACTTGAGGAACATTATTATTCCGTGTGTCTGTGTGTTGTTTGTTTATACGAGTATATAGTGTGTCTCTAGATGTTTTTATGAAGTGTATATAAGAGATCAAAAATATATATGAAACTATTTGAATTAAATCATTGTTACATTGTTCTTTTCACTTATGATATAGGACATATTAATGTCTACTGTGCCATCAAGAAGAATAAATTCTTGATCAATTTTTTTATGGTTTAATTTTTAAGGTTAAAATGTGCAAAGAAATCTATCAAAGCAAAGTCAGTCAATCCGCTTGTTATTTTTTCAAAATATAAAATTTGTGTATGAATATGAAATTTGTCTTTACTTTAAACATTTTAATCGTCACTTAACTCCAGTTTTCCTTTCCATTACAAATCAAAGTAAAAATAATAATTCCAGTAACCGAAGCGAGGGGAGAAGGCTCCTCCCACTGACCCCGGTCCCCCTCGTGTTGCGGTGACATTACTGTTTAAATCAATTAAGTGGTGAGCTTGGCTCGTAACACTTACTTCTAAATCTCTTCTACTTAAAAAAAACAAAAATATATATTTTAAAAAGACATTTTATTTCCGCTATAAGTTCAGTCTTTCACAGCTAATCTAATCTAGTTTTAGGTAATATAATAAAATTATTATTTATATAAAGTTGTCTTAGCTAAGTGCGCCAACGTCTGGCTCTTAATGCGATGGTTGTAGGTTTGATTTCCATTCGGGGGAATTACTATTTAAATAATTATTCCCCGCACCGGTAGACAAAATGTGGCTTTGAGTTTTGCCAAGTGAACTAAAATGTTTCAAAAATGGGCGAAAAGTATTCTTCTATGCGTGGGAAAATCATCAAGATCTGTAAAGTTTCATGCCTGTGATGGAAACTGGAATTTCCTTATTTGAAATCAATCCTGGCTGTAGAGTAAAATGTTATCGTAATTTAATCAACTTCTTAATTTGTTATATTGCATGAACATTTGAACGTTAGAAGTGAGGAGGCAGGGGGGGAAATATGCGAAGCTTGTAAAGTTGACTTTGCAAAACATATTGTCGATGACACCAAAGGAAGTTCAGTTAAAATGTGTAAGGACCCTCCGGAGAGCTTATTTAAGAGGTTGATGAGACGTG
>DWGR01002878.1:0-12950 GCA_018247715.1 Heliconius burneyi | reverse complement strand
AATCGAAGGTACAAGGAAACCAAGGCTTCACAAATTAGGTCAAAAAGGTTAGTGAAAAAGTAATCATTATGAACTCTTTGTGTGTATTTAATATTTCAGTCCATTTATTTTAAATGTCATATTTTTTATTTTTATATAATCTGGTATTGGTCTTCTTTAATTGTTTTAATTTTGTATAAATTTATGAAGGACAAGGTTTTTTTTATCTTTCTATTTTTCTGGTTTTTTGATATTAAATCTTATTATTTTAATCAATTATTAATATAAAATATTATTTACATATTTTAAAAGCATTAGAGTTCTGCCAACGTATATTATATTATTAGAATGTATAAATGGATTTATAGACAATATTTTACTGTATTGCTGTTTTTATATTGTTTAGCTAAATAGTAATGTCTATGTTGTTTACTTGTATAGTTATATCCTACCTCAGACCCGAGAACTACCAGCACAAGGCTAGACAAGAGTCAATCAGAGTCACTCTTCTATTGCCTCAAGTCCAACGTAGATGTTATGAATATTCTACATTGGCCTCGCTGCAATAGGAGATAAGGATTTCTGCCATCACCGATTGAAGACTTGGAATTTAACCACTGATGTCATCACTTGGAGAATTCTGGTCTATATTTCTTATGTTAAAGGAGTATTTTCAACGTCCGTGAGCATGTTCAGGTCAAACGCCTGTTATAATTTAATGGAAAATTTTTAAATCACATATGCGAATAACTGATATTAATAATATTCTATTGTATTTTACAATTACCCTATCATAGAGATATAATATCCACCTTGGGTTCAACTTGAGAATTACACGTGTTCACACCGAAAGTCAACGGCTTTGCATACATTTAATAAACATATATTGTTTTTTTATATTATCTGTATTTTTGTATTTCTTTATTTTTTATTCAACCTGATAGAGAGAGAATACCACTACAAATATTATGGCTCCTCCACATAAAGGTGAAGTGTTCTAAGTATTAATACATGTATGTGTCTTGTCTTTTTATTGTACAATATAGAGTATTTTGTTTATTTATTTTATTTTCATTTTTGGGACAAAAAATATTGTATTAGACTTTTATAGAGTTGTTAAAACTTTGGTTTCATTTAAAGTGGTACTGACTGTATTGCGATGCCCATCGTTGGTTCCTATTCCTTTTATTATATACCATGTTCATTGTTATTTGTATGTAAAAGTTTTAGTTTTATATTTAATTAATTGTAACGAAGAATAGGACTGTTGGAAACGGTTCCCTCTGCTGTGTGCGGGATACAGCGTGAAGCAGATTTGACTAGGTTTCATCTAGGTGACAATTATTATAGTTCTTTTTCGAACGTGAGCTGAGATTTGGTCTTTACCACCTCAGAGAGTCTAATGAGAATGTTTCTCTCGTATATTTTGCCTAAACAGCTGAGAAGGCTGATAGGTCTATAGCTAGAGGGCGCTTAACGCACCTAGGCCGAGTGAAACAATTTTTGGTCTAGTGGCCGTATATTTGGCATCGGTGATTCTGCCCTATAAGAGCCCCTGTGTATGGGGGTTCTACTCTGATGCCGGTGAAAGAACACATCGACTTCATGTTGAAGATCTCCTTTCCCTCTTTGGTGAGGTCAAAGATAACAAGTATCATATCAAATTTCGCTTAGGTGCGAGAATTGTAAAACCGGTGCGCTTGTCGCACGCAGTATCCCTTATTCCGGAGATCGGAGAAAATATAGTCTACGTCTATTTCTTTCGGTATGCCCTTGAGGATGACGCGCAATTGGCGCTCGACCTCTAGAGCGTATGAATGATAACCTATTAGGTATTTCCTAAGGAAAGAGGTTAACCATCGGTGCTCCGACGAAATGGCTACTTGGATTTTAATTCATACCTGTGTTTAGCTTGCGGTGGAAAAGGGGGTATTTTGGTTGTTAAGCCAAAGTGAAACTTTGTCCCATTTGTGTTTTTCCTACACGTAAATGGATGGCGGAGGCTTTACACGGGGGGCGCGGAGGGTCTCGGGTCTTCCCGCTCAACCGCAGTTGCGGGATCAGAGGAGAGGGGGCCCGGCGACGTGGCGCCGTTCGTACGGGAGTTGTTGCCCTTGGGCTTATTAGCCTTCTTGGGTGGCGGAGGCGCCTTAACCTTACTTTTCGAAACCGTCGTCTGAGCCATAACTAGCCGGACAAAATCGATTTGCAAATGGATTTTTCTTTGTACCCTTAGTTTTTAAGTGCATCTATCTTGAAATTTTTATAATTAATAATGTTACACGACGACGTACAGAAATATTGAATATTAATCATTTGTTCCCTTGAACACATTATTCAATATTTCTATTTCCTTGCTCTGGTAAATTTGGTAAATTAGGGGGTGGCCTGTAGAACAAGTTGTCTTCCCCAGGTTCTTAAGTTCCCTCTGCAGGATACAGCGTGAAGCTAATGAGAAATTTGGTGTACATGTTGTAAGTACATTCTGCGCTCCTTCTCTATAAACCACAACTTTCGCTCAGTACACACCATCTTCTTAAAAAGGAGTACTAAGTGTTTGTATCACTTATTAGTATAGATTATTAATCAGTGTTGTTTTTTGGATTCATTCACATGATTAAAATAATTATGATAATACACTACTTACATAACATACCAATCTCTTGAGCACTCTGCTTAATGAAACCGGTCACTTACTCTCATTTTTTTACTTTATCTTCTATTATCTATCGATTATATAACAACG
This sequence comes from Heliconius burneyi, assembly GCA_018247715.1. Taxonomy (NCBI): domain Eukaryota; kingdom Metazoa; phylum Arthropoda; class Insecta; order Lepidoptera; family Nymphalidae; genus Heliconius; species Heliconius burneyi. The sequence goes on along the minus strand of DWGR01002878.1, from coordinate 10,225 downwards.
TGATAATTGATAACAATGCATTCTTGTTTAATTTATATCGATATATTAGCTTTTATCATTATTTAAAATCAATATCGTTAACCTACATTGCAAACTAGCATACAATGCATGTTTTAAAAAAATTATGGATTTGCTTAATATAATGACAAGTTTCAGAGCGAACAAGTGAGAATATTTAATATTTCATGTCCTCGAGTGGTAATTGAAGCCACAAGCTATCGCTTTTCCAGTCACACGCTTGTGCCTCTGTGTCACGATTGGCATCTATAAAATCGATAATATATTTTGACAATAATGTATCCGGAAATTGTAAATAAAACAAAAAGTATTAATTTATTCATCAATATTTATTTTATCACCTTCAAAATAGGCCCCATTTGATGCAATACACATGTGCCAACGCTTCTTCTAATCTTCGAAATATGTTTTATATGTACTTTCCGGGATCTTCTTTAGCTCTCGCGTTGAATTCTCTTTTATGTCTTCAATTGAATCATAACGGTGTCCTCGGAGTGGCAATTTGAGTTCAGAGAATAGGAAAAAGTCAGCCAGAGCTAGGTCTGGTGAGTATGGTGGTTGATCGATGGTATTTATCGAGTTTTTGGTCTTAAATTCGGTCACGATTTGAGCTTGATGCGATGGTGCATTATCGTCATGCAAAATCCACGAATTTTCCTTCCATAATTCCGGCCGTTCCCTACGGATTTTCTCGCGCAAACGCCTCAATACAGCTAAATAGTATTTATTTATATATTTATTGACACATCAACAATACATGTAACTTACAATTCAAATTAAAATTTCACATATCGGTCATGTTCAGTTACAAATATCAATGATAGATATGTACAGCATTCACGAAATAGTCCTGATTAATTACTAGTCGTAAGAAATTTAATAACAATTAGCAATAAACAAGGTTACAATTTAGAAGAGTTTGACATTACAATTAAAACAAGGTATAAGATCTAATTATTAAAAAAAAGTATCGTAATAAAAATTAAAAGAAACAACAACAAGTAAAAATTCATGAGCTGGGACAGTACAGTAAGCCACATTATGATCACATAAATAATTACAAAGTGCAGTTGGATTCGTAGCGAAAAAAATTTGAATAAGTAACAGTAAGCACATCGTGTTGTATATATTTACTCCGTTACAACTTACAGGTCAGTTAATACAACTCAGTTTGTGGATAATTTTTTTCTTATACTCGACAAGTGTATCGTGGAAGATATCGATGTCATGGTCGGACAGGTTGTTATACAGGTCCATTACCCGATCAATGGGTGAAAATTTCCCAAGATTACTTTTGGATGTGTTGGATAAAAATATTTTTAAAGGGATGTCTGGGAATGAGGCGAGGTACGACTAAGTTAACCTGTGATAGTAATTCAGAGCAATCTAATTTACCTCCGATTTTCTAGGGACTGTAAGTTAAAGTGGAAAGCAAGATACCTTGTTAAAGACCGTTGCACTCTTTCTATTCTAATGACGTGGGACTCATAACAAGGATTCCATATCGGCACCGCATATTCCAAGACACTCCTAACCAACGCATTGAAAATTGCTAAGATAGAGTCGGGTTCCTTATTGACTGTTCGTCCCTTCGGAAGGAATTCATAGTTAACATGTATTTTTTTGTATAACTTGTATTTTTGATAAAATTGATTCACCGTAAGCCTCTCCCAACATTGTCAACGTTTCCGTACACGAAATTTTGTTTGTAACACAAAATTTAATGCCAACTCTTTGTTCAATTATTGGATTCATTATAAAAATCGCCGTGAGTGCTGTCAACAAACTAGCTGCCAGATCGCGCTAAAAATTGGTATCAGAGGTCAGCACAGTGCTACCAACTTATAAAAAATATATATTTGAAAAATAATTAACGCGCGACTTTTAAATTGAAATTTTGTATATAATTACTAGCGGACCCGCGTAGTTTAGGAATAGTCAGCGCGTAGTTTAGGAACTAATCAAAATGAACAAAAATAGTAAGTAAACGTAACTAAAGGAAATTATTTAAATAGGAACAACAAGTAATTACTGAAATATAGACTAAATAAGGTCAACTGTATTATCAACAATATAAACCTAAAATGAATATTTAAAACTGGCGCAGGGGCACAAAGAAGAAGCCGATTAGTTCGATCCCATCAAGAAGGAATTAAATATTTATTTAAAGTGTATACTTTCATTTCTTCTGTCTGGTGTCGAGACAAAGAGCGGCGTTGAGTTTCGCCACTCAACACGCAATGCCTCCAGAGTTCGGCAGAAAGTGAGGAACGCGAGTGTTTTAACACCAGGTTCCTTTTGCCCACTGTGATATGTGCGGGATACAGCGTGAAGCTGACTGACTAAAATTGAAAATAACATGAAATATAATATATATATATAATATATTTATATATATATATATATATATATATATATATATATATATATATATATAATATTTTATCTGTACATTTAATATTTTTCACTGAAATAGATAGAGAGGGACACTTAAAAAGAATAATAGAAAGTAATTTTTTTTTAAATTTCTTATCTGTCTGTCTGTATGTATGGTCACGCTAATCTTAGATAGTGCTGAACCGATTTACTTCAAACTTTCACTAATTGCTTTGTTTTAACTCAACTTAACATCTTAACTTTGTTTCATCAAAATCGGTTCATTAAAAAAAGTTATCGGCATTTGAATAAGCTCAAGGCATGAATTTGCCTGTAAATACAAAGCAATTCATATTTATACTTATAGTAAATCTGTATTTGTTTGTGATAAATATGCTTCTTTAACCGACTTTCAAAACAAAATTTAATATTTTTGATTCGATACATATTCGATTCATTTAATTATTTTGAATTCGATTTCGATATTGGGTATTTATTGTAATATGCAATCAATACAGTTATTTTACGAAGAATATTTAATCCTTACCCAAATCAATAATTCAACATTTAAGTCTGTATCCGAACGAGTAAATTTTATTAGTCAATGACATGTTGATGTCAACACATTATGACTGTCAGTCAATTCTGTTTATTAAATGTTTATTATGATCATGTAGTTCAAGCGGGCGAAGCCGCTAGTACTAGAATATAACAAAACAAAATATTTAACCTGACCTTCATCTTCTTCATCCTGGCATTAATCCCGGCTATTGCCAGGGTCTGCCTTCCTGCTCAACCTACTTACTTCACTTTGCACTTAACCTGACCAAGATATCAAAATTAAATGACTTCTCGAATAAGCGAAGAGAACTAAACAAATATATGAAATAATAACTAACAGTAAATAGCCAAAGTTTGACACAACCGGCGTGACCAAGCCCACGCTTTCTCCTAAACTATTTATTATATTGGTTCACAGCAAAGTACAATTTCAATCTAGATGAAATGCTAAAGGTGACTATCATAATTACTCATTTGATAAGGATTAACACCAAATTTTCTAACCGCACAGTACGTCACAAACTTAAATATCATCCACACCACCTGAATACGTGGCACTCCTCTATGCGGTTTCGTAGGAATTTTCTTCCACGCGCCACGGAACTGTGGAACGGCCTACCCGCGGCAGTGTTTCCAGGTTTATATAACATGGGTTCCAGGTCGAAATGACACCTTAAAGGCCGGTAACACATCTGTAGCTCCACTGTTTTGCACGGGGTCGTGGGCGGTGGTGATCACTTACCATTGGGCGACCCGAACGCTCGTTTGCCTTGTCCTTTTCTCATAAAAAAAATATGGAATATACATTAACAATAACCCGATAAATTTGAATTTAATATAAATGTATTAAAATGGTGTAGCTGTGGCTCACTATTTAGAGATAAACATATACCACCATCCCGGACTGTCTCATAGGTGTTTTAAGGTACATTATTTTTGTAGAATATTCTTTTCATGTTTCATAAAGTTGAGTCCGCGCACGCCATCTAAGTGTTTAGGAAGCCAATTTTCGGCGGCCTTTTTTGAAAACATTGATACTCTTGGAAAAACAAAAAAAAATTAAAATCGTACGATCATCCTAAGACCCTTAAGAACTATGTGAAATTTTATCGGAATATTGGCTGTGATTGTGTTACAGACAGACAGAGCAACTTTCAAATTTTGAATATAAGTAAGGAAAATGTAGATAAAGATAAGCATATCAAGCCATGTGAATATAAACTATTTTTTGTCTGATAGTTGTGAATTCGATTACTCAGTGAAATAATTTTCCTCTCGAGGATATAGCGTGTGATGTTGTGTTTCGCCACTGCTGAGAATTACCATATCCGGCATAGAGCTTGAAGTTAAGTGAATCCTTACTAGACGGACGAAAATATTTTGTAATGTAAACATTTTTTAAGATTTATCCAATATCAGCTTTATTACGTTTTAAATAAATAAAATCAAAATTTAAATTTAATAATTAGAATTAAGGTTATTGTTATTTCAATTATTATACTTATTGGAAAAGAAGATATTATTGTGTTTCTAATTAATAGTATTTTGTGATAAAAAAATAAAGACAATACGACACTTTAAACATTTATTGAAGGTACTACAGAGCTACAACATGCATCCATTAAAAGGATAAAAATTGCTTAACGTTTCGTAAAATTAATTAATTACCGAGTTTTGTCTCTAAATTTAGAACCATTCGTATATCAAGCGCGCGTAGTCCCAAATGCACACTAAGATCGCAACGATCAAACATCGATTGCTAATTTAAAATGTTAACTGACGATTGTTATTTTAGACACAAAAATCATCAAACTAGTGGCATTAAACATGAATATGAAGCGGCGACCGCGGCGGTTTAACGTTATCCATATATTTAAACCTTTGAGCAAATTTTTGAGCGTTTCTTATATAATATAGAGTATATTATGCTCTTTTTATACCAAAATGTATTACTAGTAAGAGCTTGGACGAGATTTGTGTGATTTTAGGTAAAGTGGTTCGTAACCAACACGGTCACCGATTCCATTAAATACTACACATAATTGTGTGAATAAAAGTAATAGATAAGACCGAATGATTAAAAAATATAGCAAAAATAGAATTTTCTAGTTATCTAGAATTTTCTAAGATTAAAAAATAATGTATAACACATAAACCTAAACAATCTTAAAACTATATTGAAATTAACTTAATAACACACAGATAGTACTGTTGAACCCCGAAAACAGAATAGGGAAAATGGACTAAAAATAGATACATCATCGATACATCTAATTAAAGATCAATATTAACGATGACGACACAGATCGTAGATTGGACGCTGAGCTACACGTAAAAACACAGGATCATTGTATCCTTAGAACATTGGACATATTTTATTATACAAGGAAGTGTTGAAGTCACTATTTTGCTGTCTACTCCGCGAATGTGAGTGATGCGTGAAGATATTGATATATAAGAATATTATATTAATATTATACACTATTATTATATAATATACTATTATATAATATTATATATTATACTGACTGACGTAGTATAAAGGCGGGGAGGGGGACTGAAAAAATACAACAAAATACATCGAATACAACGTTTATCGGAAAATAATCATTGAACCAAGAGAACGGAGTGACATATCACTTGGCTCTTAATCTATCCCATAATACATGAGAGATGCGTAAAAACGCTTTTACGAATTTAACACTTATTAGGGTAAAACATCGATAACACGTGAAATTACATATGGAAGGGAAGAGACTGGGGGGTGTTCAAGCGGACATATTTATAACAATTGGTTAAAAACACGTAGTAAATAGACAATAAATTGTTTTCATATTGACACGAATCAAGCCTTGAATATTTGGCCAACGCAATTTGGATTGCAGCATCGCTTATTTATAGGTAAGACTTGTGTTAGTCGATGAAATACTAAAGGTAGGACTGAATACAAACAAAAAGAAAGAAAAAGGTAATTAAATAATTGTGTATTATGAAACGGGGAAAAATTAACCAACAATTATGGTTTAAAAAAAATATTGAATATCTTAGGAAAAATATTCTGGTAATTATAATTTCCTATTGACAACCGATTATTGGAGCACTAAATTTCAAACTGAAACACATTTAGGTTTCCCATTCAGTATAGAACAATCCAGTATATATTGCCAGGATGGAGGGTTTCTCTTAATAAGAATATTTAAGAATTCTTAAAATTAGTCAATTTTGTGATACTGATATGTTTTATTTAGTTTCTTGGTGTCTGGTGCAGTGTACGTCACAAAATGACGTATGTCTGTCTTGTCCAGTGTATTTTTACTTATATTATCTAGTTAACGATATCGATTTCTTTGGAGCAATAACTAAAATGTGAAAGAAATTGTATTTATTTTATACATATGTATATGAATACTAATAATAATTTATAATAAATTAGGATGTGATGTAGAAATTATCTATCTTGTAATGTATATAAAGTAATATATATATAGGAATATTTTTTCAGTTAATTTTAAGTGCCCAATAAAGTTTTTTGAGTTTTTCACACTAAAATCAAAAAACTTTGATATTTCAAAATACAATATCTTTACTCAGGCCCGAAATCTTTTTGAAAATAATAAAAAAAAGTGGTCTTTAAAATAAAATATCATTAGATATATAAGCAATAAAAATTATAATCTATACAGAGAGACCTCAGTTAGAAATTATCTAAGTCATAATCTAGGGTTGCTACTTTCAACTGTATACCTGAACATATTTATACATCCCCAATTCAAATTTGGAAATCCTAAAACAGCTATAATAAACATAATATAAACATAATTCATCCATCCATGTTTAATTTTAGGCTAATTTTTTAATATTACGAGTTTAGATTTCAAGCCAATGCCACCAACCTATGTACAATTTAGACAACCGGAACAGTATTGAGCAACCATAACTGTATTTATTTTGAAGTACACATATACACTTATTAAAATAAATTGCACCGACATGTTAATATTCGGTATAGGCTGAAAGATGGCAGAAACTGCCCAGATCTAGACAATCTAAGATTCACACAGGCAAATTTACAAAGTATCAAAATATAGCGTGAAAAATGATATCTAGACCCGTATATACATTTAAAATAAGTGTTACTGTCAATTTAAATACATTTACGGTTACTAAATGTAAAAAAATATGGGCACTCTTTTATATTTATTTGTTTATAAACTAGAATTATTATCAAATCTCTTAATATATTGTGTGTTTACATTATTTAACAGTTTGTGGGAACATTAGTCAAATCACTCGAAGTAATTGCGAAACATTGAAACATTATATATTTAATAATATATAAGAAATAATAATTTTCAAGGACTTTTATCTTAAAAGGAATATTCTGTATCTCAAGACAAAAAACAAGGATATAACTAGAAGTTCTTGATATATCTTCTTAATAGTAGTTTGTAGTGATGTATTTTATATACACGTGGTTATTATGCGTCGATTGACTATGAATTAACTTACATAAGTTATTATTATTAATCAATATAATAAATATATCTCATATATTATATACAGATACACAATATATAGTGTCTTTGGTATGATCGAACCACCGTACGAATTCTTTAGAATAGGAATATATAAGTATTTAAACAGAGTAGCTTTTCGTTATTCCACCACTGGTTTCATGCACTCTACGAGTAATGTGAATGTAGTATATACTTTTCTATCGCCAATATATTTAAATAATAATCAAATGTAAAAAATGTGTATTAATGTGTATAAACGTGCATAAATGTGTATAAATTAGGCTCTATAAAATGAAGACGGGGTAAAACAATAAAATGGTGTAGAGAAATTAAAACAGAGAAACAGTGTTAGGAAAATTAAAAATCGCAATTCAAAATGGCGTCGATGGAGAAGTCCCACCGTGGTCGGCGCTCGATCATAAGGAGGGCGCGTAGGGAACGCATGGCCGCTTCGTCCGTGCGCCCATCCTGTTCATTTCAGCTGGGCTTCTGTTGTACCTCACGCATTATTAGCTGTTGGAAAATAATGTCAATTATAAATTGAATATCATTATTTTATCATAGGACTGCCGTGGCGCAATGGCACAGCGTGGCATGGTAAGCACGACGGTTTTGAGTCCGATTCCCACTTGGGAGTTTGATTTCCTTGTAATTATTATAATTTTTTAGCTGTATCCCGCATGTAGGGAGCCGGAGGGAGCTTTGTGTGAAGACACTTTGTTTCAGATTTTCCCCCTGATTCTGGAGGCAATGCGAGTGTTGCGTTTTGCCTCGACACAAGAGCGAAGAAATGAAAATTTTTCGAACCCACGGGTGGGAATCGAACCCACGACCTGTCACGTTTACAACCATACACTTGGCCACACTTTTATTTTCTTGCTTTGGTTGAAAGACAAAGCGAGGCATTGAGTTTCACCGTTTATGCAATAGCTTGAAAAATTGGCAGTGCCTGGCGACCGAGTGTCGTGTAGATTCTTTCTGACAACCCTGCTATATGCGAGACAAAGCGTGAAGCTAATATATTTGATCTTTTTCAATAATCATTTAATCGAGTGAATTTTCTTAAATGTTTTAATTGCAGAACCATTACAAATCAGTACCAATCAACGACGAATTATTTAGTTTAATTTTAAAACACAAATCATTTTAGTAGCTACATATATCTCCAAAAAATTATTGAAATTAAATAACATACTGAAAATAAAAACAATAACTATAAGCACTATTAATAATCTAACCTGGTGTGGGCGATCAGAGGTGATTGTCTCGTTCGGCCTGACAGGCCCCGGTCCGCGTACTGAGGCACCGTTCTCACGAGGACAGCGGGAGGGATCCCCTGGGCCAGTTACTACTGAAAATTTGTTATTCTTGTATTATTTGGACAGAAAAGTAAGGTTTTCTTGAATAATTAAGTGTAAGTGGTGTAAGTGTGCTATCTGCTAACAATATATGCCTTGGCTGCAATACTTAAATAAACATTAATATTTAAAAAAAATATATTTAACAACAGAAAAAATTAGAAAAAATAAATTCAATCTTTCAATGTACTTATACAATGTTTAAAAAGCATATAAGCACTCTTACCTATTGTGTAAAGTTTACAATCTGACTGTTTTTGTAGAGGTATAAAAATGTATTTAGCTAAAAACAAAATCTGTCGAACTTACAATGTTAAAAAAAATGTTTATGTGCAAAAATATTATCTGTTCCCACGTTACTAAGTTTATACGTTCTGTGCTAACAACGGTAATCTTTTCGACATTCATAATTTTAGACAGAATTTCTTCCCCGCTTCCTTGGTTTCTATTAAATCGCTTCTCCACTTCATAATATTCCTAAGCCCCCTACCTACCTATCCCCGCTTCCCATTTTACACATTCTCCTTCCTTATTCCCTTTTCTCTTGATCCTAATTCTTTATGCCCCTTAACACACACTTGGTTTTCCCTCTGAACTTAATTTGATCCTAATTTTTTAAACTTTTCATCTTCCCGTCTTTGTTTCCTGGAAATAGAAAACTACACACCTACCGATGATTTACAGATTTATGTTACAACATCACTATCAAATTCGTCTTGTGCACTCGGCATTATAAATGAGGATCTTTCTCATATCTCTACGTAGTGTCAATCTTCCGGCTAGACAGTTAACCCCGCTAAGAGTCAATTAATCATCATACAAAGCCACAGAATACAATCAAAATTAGATATATCTGACTTTCAATCTCTGACTTTTAGCGGTACACCAGGTTCTTTAAGCATAAAAGGTAAAAAATTCGCCATGATCACCATTTGTCATGGGTGTCAGTTGCTTCACATACCAACTAATATTGTGCTGGCAAACACCTTATTACTACCAATTCTTGATTATCGTGATACTCGCTATCTCGAGTATTTAAATAGGCTTGATCGACTTCTAACTATTTTTGTATACGATTTATATACGGTCCTTGCAAATATGACCATATCACTGACTTTCGTAAAAAGCTCAAGTGGCTCCTTATAAAACTTCGCAAGAATACTCTTATATTAACTACATCTTCTTTACTGTGTGCTGTTTAATCTCTCAACCCCTTTTTACCAAAAAGAAGTTTGAGTTTTGAAGTAACTCGCATGATCGTTCTGTCGATTCTAATGAATCTTCAGAATTCCCTCCCATTTCACTTTCTGTTTTTACTAACTCCTTCTCAGTCAAAACAGCTCGGCTGTGGAATTCCCCTACCCGTTGGTATAAGATAAGCCCAGAGTCAATCGA
>DWGR01002877.1:0-12951 GCA_018247715.1 Heliconius burneyi | reverse complement strand
GGGGTCCTTTCGGAGATAATAAATAGTATAATAAAGAAGATTAACGGCGCATAAGGAGGCACGCTTCGTGGACAGTGATGTAAATGCATATGGACCGCAAGGAAATGTGTTACACCGAACTGTATTGGCATGTTTTATCTTTCTTGAGGGCTAGTCGCAGAGGCCGTCGTGGTTGAGGGGCACTAGGGTGACGCGAAGGTTGTTAGTTTAATCCCTACTCAAGAAAAATAATTGTTACTTATTGATATTACCATTTCTTCGCTCTGGCACTAATGGAAAAAAGCTTAGGCTTTTTGTTCATAGCTCAACGCAAGCGTTGAGTTCCTCCGCTCAATAAGCAATGTCTCCTATAAAAATGGAGACCGGAGTGTTTAAGACACTCTGCACTGCACTCTGCCTGACCTGCCGTGTGCGGGATACAATGTTAATCTGATTTATTTTATAGATTTTAGTCGCAATATAGTATTGAGGCATTTGTGGACTTATTATATGGCGGAGCTTAACGCCGCATTTACAGCGTGAAACAGAAAATAAAATAAAACAATCTAAAATTAATAAAAATCTAAACATTATGCTCCATAAAGTTACATTTCGGTGTAAATTCCCACACCACCGTACCACGGCGCATGCCCTGCACCGAAGTTCAAATATTTACACCCCCGGCGGTACGAGGTCGCTCTCAGCTATAACATTTACATCTTTACAAACGTGGTGTCTACCGCCGCGTATTGTCGACGCTATTGCCACTCTCATTCTAGATTGTATCTTTGATATGATGTGCTTAGTATTGTAACACTTAGGCACGAGTTTTGTTCTAAAATAAACTTAATAACTGACTATATTTACTTCCAGGTCAGTCGTGGCGCAGTGGTGGTAGTATGTGACTGTACACGTGGTGGTGGTGCATTCGATTCAGAAATAAATATTGTCATTTATTAATATTTTCATTATTCCGCTCTGGTAACTAGGCAAAAACGCGGTGTTGGGTTCCGCCACTCAAGGCGAAAAGTGGGGAAACACGGTTGAGTAGCTAGTAACCTAAATTAAATCTTTAGTAACTTCAAAATAATCTGATACAATTCAATTGAAAAATTGAAATCGCATATTCCCATTCAAAGTTACACGCCGGACAATATCGGTCGTAATGACAGAAGAATTGAACTGGAAAAATAAATTATGGGAAAATGAAGGATTCATGTTAAAATTCGTGCCTTTTCATACATACTCGTACATACGATTGGGGTAAATTTATAAGGAAACATTATTAATTTCAATTTCATTGAAGTTCGTGAAATTAATATTTTTCCATGATTAAACATAATCTTGTTTTGTCATAATGTAAGATATTGAGATAATAATTATTCGATTAAAATATTTTCTAAATATTTTGATGTCTTGCTGCTCATACATTTATCTATTATTTTTAGGAAAAACAAAGATATATAATATTCTTCTTAATATTTTTCTTGCCTCACTGTGTGAATATATTAAAAATCATTTTGTATTATAACGTAGAACAAAGTCGTTAAAAAACGTACGATATTTTTCAAGCGATTTGTTTGTAAACTTCCGTTCTAGCTATTTATACAAGGTACGTCCTTACGCCGCTCATTCCTCAACATTTCTGAAATAAGAAAATATTAAAACAAGAAAATGTACAACGGAGTGTTAGGTCACTAAAAACTCTCCGTTTTCTTTTCAATGCAAGATACATTAAATGAAAAAGTGTTAGTTCGCAATTCAATAATCCATACTTAACAGATTGGCAAGAGGCTATCGAATCAAACGCTAGAATTTGCATCAATAGACACATAATGCAAGAGTACACATCCTCAGTTGACAACGCGTTATCATTTCTCTTGCATATTCCCTGTTTACAAAATTTATATTTATTTTACCATTTAGCCAAAAATTTCAACTACTAGATACTTGAACGCAACACAGCGGCTGACCCAACTCTAATTATCATATCAAATTACCGGGTCATAGTAATTTTTGAGGCCCTTATTGGCGCAGGGGCACAAACTGTGACTGTAAACGCGGCTGGTTATGGGTTACATTCCCACTCTAGGAAATGAAGTATTCAATATTTTCGATCTAGTGTCAAGGTACAATGCCTCCAGAATTCGCCAGAAAATGTAGAGCAGAGTGTCGAAGCACTAGGTTCCCTTTGCCTACCCTGCTGTGTGAGGGTTACGGCGTGATGCTATAAAAATCTATTAGAATACTAGTGTTCATACAGCGACGTTCGATGTATTCCATGTGCAATATCGTAGTCTTTTCGTCCCTTTAGACACATTAGTTATCACAATCATCATCCCGCAAACAGCTGGGCAGTAGGCGCTAGGCAGAGGGAACCTAGTGTTAATACACTCCGTTCCTCACTTCCTGCCGAATTATGGAGGTTTTACGTGTTGAGTAGCAGAACTCAACGCTGCGCTTTCCCTCGACATCAGAGCGAAGAAATGGAATAATTCTTTCTTCAGTTAATATTTCACTTAATCGAGTGGGGATCAAACCCACAACCATCACGACTTGAATGAAAATCGAACCTGCAACCTCTTGCTCTTACAGTCACTGTGCCGCTCCGCCACAAGGGCCTGTTGATAAATTTGTTATCTTATTTATATCTTTGTATTATAATACCTCTTTATATATTTATTTTAATGAACACTCACCTACAACAGTCACAGTGGTTGCTGCCAACAAAACTGAATTTGTTAAATGTAATTGTAAGTTTAGTAAGTTACATTTACATTTAACAATTCAAGAGTTACATTTGTAATAAATGTTTAAAAGATATATAATCATGCAGAAATTTGCAACAGCGTGTTATATTTAAATTGAGAAAAAAAGAAAACAGCTGTAAGTAAAACGACGTCGCTATTACTTCCGTATAAAAACTGTTTTACCCCAAAAATGCAACTTTTATATTTGTTTTGTCATTAAAACGCAGACAGAGATTGTAATATATTTATTGCACGAATTAGTTTTCAGTTTCACAATTTTGTAGACTTTTATAACTGTAATACTTCTTGCTTTGTATTTTTTTTAGCTTTTATTTAGTTTTCTTGTCGTGTTAGTATGTGTGTTAGTGTATGTAAGATCATACAAGTTCACCTTGACCCACTATCCAGTGTCACATCGAGCTAAAATTTCGATTACGACTTCAGTTCTGATGACAATGTATTTAAATGTAATCAATGTGGTCGATAATCCAAAATGGCCGCCGTAACAAAATGGCGAATTACAATTTCTTGCACAATCTACCTAATACGGGCATCAAATGAAAGAAAGGGCTTAATTTATGAAATACAATACACCATGAAAATAAGCTAACTAAATAGTAATGGAGCGCCACGTAACCAGACGGTGAGGATGATGTTAGAACTTAAATTATTTTCTAAACCAGTTTCACGCTGTATCCGCTATCCGCTCCCCACTTTCTGCTAAATTCTAAGGTATTTCGGGTTGAGTGGCGGAAATCAACACCGCGTTTCGCCTCGAAGAAAACATTAAATATTTAACTTCCTCTAGTGGAAATTCAACCCACAATCTGTCGCGTTTACAGTGACACCCCTGTGCCCCTGAGCCAGAACTGACATAAATTATTATTATGTTATTTTAAATTAATTCTCCTTTGTGGTACTTAAATAATATGCAGTAAAATACGAACTTTAAAATATTACAAAACTAACTGAAACAATTCTAAAGAAAATTAAATACAATCTAGGTAAACACGATAATGTCTATTTGTGGGCGTAATAAAAATATAAGATCTAGGTCAGCTTTTTCGTCAACATAATGACAACTCTACCTTTACAGTAATTAAATTCAAAATTTTGGCTTTTCAAATGCTTTTAACCTTTAACTGACAATAGTGGTTCTCTCAGAACACGGCGGCGGTTACTGGTGACTGCCTGCGGCCTTACTTTAGTACTGTGGAATGTTTTTATTAAAATAAATAACAATTAAATACGTAAAATGTTTTTTAAGTAAAAAATCTGATTGTTATGAAAAAGCGATAATATTTTTTCTAATAAAATTAGTAACAACAAAACAGTAGTAATAACGAATTGAATAACCGAAAGCGAGGCGATACCTCTTACGGTTTCGCCTCGATTTCTGCTCGCTTCGCTTGGTACCTCTAACTCTCTATATTTCGTATATTAGCACTTGTGTCACTTGCTGTAGAAAAGCGTCATTGTTTTTTTTTAATTGATAGATATATTTTTTTCTATCTAAATTATTTATTTACGTTATTTATTTATTTACATTTATATTTCCATTTCTTCGCTCTGGTGTCGAGGTAAAGCGCGGCGTTGAGTTCTGTCACTCAAAACGCAATGCCTCCGAATTCGGCAGAAAGTGGGGAACAGATTGTCTAACACTAGGTTCTCTCTGCCTACCCTGCTGTGTGGGGTATGAAGCTGCAAAATATTTTAAGTGTGTTGTTTTGTTTACTTGCAACAGACTTCTTCTTAATAATTTGATATCATTTGCTGGAAAAGTAATCATATTTTTAAGTGTATTTTAAGAACCAAGTAAGTCGTGAAGTGAGTTTTATCTATTCAGCTCAGTTAGTTCGACAACTTAATGGATATTTAATTTCATTGGAGTTAATGAAGCACTTAAGGAAATAAAATTAGTAAGTACTTATAATAAAATTATAGTGTAAAATTGAAGCATTCCTTTCATATTTTATCTAAGTTACTTGACCAAGTAACTATATATACTCGTTTTTCTTGCTGTTTTGTGTTTACAAAAAACAAAGGCTTGGTTAAGGATAAGCACGCCCTTAACCTAGGTTCCCTCTTCGTCCCTGTTCCTACATCGTAAATCAACTCAACAAAGCGAAATCCTGAAACAGGGACCTTCTAGCCTAAATGATTCAATTTTTGCCCAAGATAAAAACTCTCGACTCGAATTAACACTAATTTCATCAAATTAGTTATCACTTAGGGCCTGTGCCTGTACATGCGCCCCCTGCGGGAAAAGTACTGAAACTGTTCTTTGCCTAGTTGAACCAAATCATCACTTAAAATATAAAAATAGGAAAATCAAACCTATCACCTTCAAACTAACAAGCTACCGCTAAGCTTAAAGGATATTTGTAAATAACTAAACAAAACACATCAATTTGCCAAAGTATCATCACAAATATTTACTCAACGTTTCGATAGGGAGTTAACTTTTCTCGTTACAGTTTAAATTCAGTTTCGACGTCTTAAAGGGTGTTCTGTAAGACACGTTTGCTTCCGTCATAAAAGTTAACTTGTTAATAAGCTATAAAGCTAGAGAAGTGCTTTTTACCTCAAAATAATCAAATTTCTTGTGGTATTATTTTTTTAGAAGCTAACTAGTAATAAGACACTCCGTACTCAGATCAACTTTCAAGACATGGATGAATTCATTTCGTCTAAGTCGAACAGAACCTACAAAAGGAAGGCAATGACGTAATATTTTATAATCAAAATATTTTTAAGCTTAGCTTAAAAGATTTTTTTTTACTTTCATGATTTATCCCCTTAGGTATAGTAGGGTAGACATAAGGAAGCTAGTTTTATGACACTTTCCGTAGACGGTTGTATTCGGATCCAAAGCAAAAAAATTGATGATATAAAATAAGATAAGATAAGATAAAAAGTCTTTTATTAAACACTTATATGTATAAAGGATTAATAACATCAATTGAATATTTTATTTCCTCGAGTGGATTTCGAACCCACAATCTGTCGTGGTTCCAGTTATACGCTTGTACCTGAGCCACGGCTGGCCTTAATTATTTAAGCTTAACAAGCGCTGCTCTTGTCTGATTAGGTGCTATTAAAGTTAAACTTACCGACGGCAAAGGCAGCGTAGGACTGTATGTGAATTTTTAATATTCCCACTAAAACTGTCTCGTTCGTACAATGTCCTGACTCATTTACTTCTCTTTTAAAGAGAGACTAGTGTTGAGATATTCCGTTGACCATTTTCTACATATTCTACTTATGTCTAATATCCTACCTCGAGCTGGAGTCCATTTCCTAAGCGCCGCAAAGGTTATTAGTTTTTTATTTTAAAATTTATTCGTTTTTGGTATAATTTGTATGTTTCCTTTGCTTATATGTATGTATTTGATATGAGGCCGTCGTGGTGCAGCGGCACAAGGGTGTGACTGTAACGCGACGGTTGTGGATTCGATCCCCACTCGAGGAAATTAAATATTTAATATATTAATTTCTTCGCTCTGATAACGAGGCAAAGTAAGTTTACAATTCGAATTAATAAAAGAAAATATTCATCATCCTTTGTTCAGCCACATCCAATTAAAAACATCCTTTATAGAACAAGCGTTGTGTGGACACTACATCAGCTAACTTGACATGTTTAGTGGTTCGGACACCTTGACGTTTCAGAACCGGCCAAAGTTTTAGATAACTCAAGCATAATTTATGAGCAGAACTATGCTCAAAACGCTTAATTGTTAGAGTTAGGGTTAGTTATACTGCCACCCTTGGAAGCTACACCCTGCCAACTAATTGCTGTGAATGCGACCGCGGTATGCCTCAGCGTTGAAGGGCTTCTTGGATGATGGAGAAATACTTCAAGTTTTAGCCTAATATTATATTATGTTATGTGTTTTTTTTTTCGTAATGTAAGCAGTGAGAACTTTTTGTTAAGAGAAATATCTTATTTTTTTTACTGTAAATGCGTTTCTTAGATTACAACTTGAACTACTGAATAACTTCGATTGGTAAGATCTCTATCATGCTTTATAACTCACCATCTTCATAACAAACTAAAATAATATTTTTTTAAAGTTCAAAATCTGAAAACTCAACTTGTTGAAGAGTTCTTAAGCACGATGAACTTAAGTTTTATGATCTCATACAATTTTAGGATACCTGTCATAGAAGACGTAGATTATACTTAATGAATATTTAAGAGGCTGTCGTGGGTTCGATCCCCACTTTTATATGTGGAAGTGAAATATTTATTTACTTTTATATTTCCATTTTTTCCTTTTGGTGTCGAGGCAAAGCGCGGCGTTGAGTTCTGCCACCAGAACGCAATGTCTCCAGAATTCTACAGAAAATAGGGAACGGAGTGGTATAACACTAAGTTCAATTATATTTTATAATTTCTAGATAAAATTATATTATAACTTTCAGTTAGAGAGAAAATTTAATTCTATGAAATAACTCTTCAATTTCCGTTCTTTTGCAACTTTTGTTAACTTTGTAACTATATATTAAAGTCTTAGAACATGAATTTGGTCCACTAACAGTTATTGTATCATCATAAAACTTGACAGTTCTCCGTTAGCGTTACAAACTCACCCTAAATGATATTACTATATAATAGATGCTGATGTACCAGGGTGAAAAAATTAATTAATAAATTCCCTTGAGCGAGATTCGAATCAACAGCCATCGCTACAACATTCAGACACTATATCTCTACAAATACGACCAAGTCTCTTAGACACCTAATCCAAAGTAACATCTGGACCGTACCTATATCAACTAGCCGAAAGCACCAGCAATTTATTAACGCTAATGGACACCTGTACAGTTTATATAAATTGAAATTCCAGAGCGCGGCGCGGCCGGGCCTCTCATCACCGTTACCACACCAGCCTGTAAACAATATCTAGTTCCGACATGACACTGGTGGGCCCCTACTAAAGGTGTGGGTAGTTTTTTTATTTATTTTAATGGAGATAATCGCAACGGCTGTGGGTTCATTTCTTGCTTGGGGATTTTTCTTCAGCTTCATGTGTATCATGCGTGTAGCAGAGAATCCAGAAGTCTGGGTCTAGAATGTCATGGGATATGAGGAATGATTATTGATAAAAATAATATAAAGACGGAAAATTTTTCACCTTGTATCCTGTATACACCAGAATAAGCAAACAAATAACTTCATATAAGCTTAAATATTTCAATATAAAATTCCTATAGAGGCCAGTCTTGGTGCACAGTCGTGTAACATCGTGGGCACATGTGACTGTAAGCGTAATAGATTGTAGGTTCCATTCCCACTCGAAGAACAAAATTCCGTCACTGAATACAAAATCCCTCCAGAATTCAGGGGAAAATGGGCAACGGAGTGACTTAAAAACTTTGCGGAATACAGCGTGAAACTGAAAGAAAGAAAGAAGAGAACCTCTATACAAATTCAAATAGTAGCGGTGATCGCGCGTCACTAACAATGAAGAGGGTAGCTCGACACATGTCTGTTCCAGCGCAGTGTAACCTTCATTAAAGGTCGTTTCATTTCGACTGCGCAGTGACGCTATTGCTATATATTTTTAATTAAGTAATATTTCGCACCCTCTGTGATAGTTTGTCTGTGTGGCTATATGATATTCAAATTCAAACTTTTGTTTATAAAAAATTGAAGCTTGAGAAATGAAGCTACAATGAGGAAGTAGCGATGTTTTTAAAATTTTCGATTTTGAGGTCGTCGTGGTCCGGTGGCGTAAGGATTTACGTTTAAACGATTGTGAGATCGATTTCGTTTAGGGGATTAAAGATTAATATTAAAATTTTCTTGCTCTGAAAACGAGGTAAACCGCAGTGTTACGTTCCACGGTTCAAAATCAGCAGAAAGTGGGAAACGGAAATGTCGTTATTGGAACGGAGTGCTTGAACACTATGTTCCTTCCGTCTACGGGTATACAGCGTGATGCTAAATAAAACCTACTCAAAGAAAAATAGTTATTCCATATAAAAGAAAAAATAAGTAATTAATTGTCTGATAAACTATTATTCAAACTTTAATAAATCGATCCTGATTTAGATTAAACAGACTTTTTAAAATTAGAATAAAAAAAATGACCATTTTGTTATTTGATCTGAAATAAATAAATGTCGAGCAGACCGTCCTCATTTCTCGCGAGAGCTTGAAAATTTATCACAACCATTTACAGTGGCTTAATTTCGCCTGAGCTAAGACCTACTGGAACTCCTTAAGGAGATCTGTGCTACTTCTGATAGGCTTTAGACTTAATTAGCTTACCATATCTACATATAAATGCTTAATATCTGTTACATATATTTTGAGCTATCTTCATGATTCTGTATAACAAAAATGACTATATATGTAATCTAGTTTGTCATTAATCATTACGGCATTTGTAGATTTCATTAGATACGGGGGATTTAATTTTCAATTATTTTGATATTTAGCATTCATTGAGATCTAAAGGAGTACGAAATATCTTAACACTAAGACCTCTTTCCTCTATCTCTATATCTCTTCTTCTATTGCTTACCCCGCTAAATGTAATAAAATATGACGTTAACATCTATAATATTCTAAATTTGAATATGACAACAACTTATGTTCATATTAATAACGTAACTTTGAGCATTACCATTTGAAACCGGATGTGTAGTTTTTTATCTTCACTCTGTATCCCGCATGTAGCAGGGTAGATAGAATGAGCCTAATATTAAGACACTCCGCTACCCACTTTCTGTTGAATTCTGGAGGTATTGCATGTTGAATGCCTGAATTCATCCTCGATACCAGAGCGAAGAAATTAAAATACTATAAATATTATTTCGTCGAGCAAAAATCGAACCCACAACCAATCGCAATTACACGATTCTTTCCATGTGCCATTACTTATTGCTCATAGGTATATTTGAAAAATAAATAAATTAAAATTTATTTATTTTTCAAATATAAATTTTTAGGTTTTAATTTGAAACAACTGACTAAAAACTAAAAGAGCCCAATAATAGTGTATATCAAATAGAAATTAAATGATAGCTCGCCACTCCGCGTCGGTCATACATTTTTCAAATTTCAAAAGTTTCAAGACGTTGTCGTTCTCGACTCAAAGCGAGTTCGACATATCCAACATATTCAGTTTCAGTTCACAAAGTTGGCGTCGCTTCTCTGTTTTAGTTTACGGATGGAATTTTTGATTCTTACTTGGGTTGTAAGTCCTAGGTCTTACTCGAGTCCTAGCCTTTCAAGGCTATATTATATACATACTATATAGACAAGATATAGTCTATATACGAGTATATATATAATATAGGCTAACCTATGTGATAAGAATATTTTTCCGTTTCACTTCTATCAAATATCCTAGGCATTGGTTCCAAGTCCATTCATAAATTATGGTTAAAAAGATTCTTCTCTTCCTGTCAAGTAAGCCACTATACTTCAATTTGATATTGCTTGTTGTTAGAATTATTGTGTAAAATCTTCTCAATTCTATGGAAAATATGTTTTTACGTTTCAATTCATTAAACATATGCTAAGATTTTCATTTAAACAACCTAAAATTAAAGCATGGCGTTGAGTTCTGCCAGTCAACAAGCAATGTCTCGAAATGACACATAGACAGAAACTTGAGAAACGAAGTGTCTTAACGCTAGGTTCCTTTTGGCTACAGTATGAAGCTAAAAACAAAACGTCCTTTTATTTAAAAAAGTTATGATTTGACACTTTTTCTACGTAAAAATGCATAACTTTAACAAGCAACTAAAGAAAAAACTGAATTCACCAAAACATTTTTACAAAAGCCAAAACACGAAATGAATTTTCATTTAAAATGAAATATCTCAACTTCAGGGCAGTATGGACAAAAAAGAATCCAATTCAATCATTAGAAGTTTCACAAATAGTCATTGGGATTTTGTAAATGTTCCAAACTAAGTGTTCTGCAGAAAGTTAATTTAACTGCGCCTGAAATAACAGTCTTGATGTCGTTTGGAGGATTGTTTAAATTAAAAATTAAATCAGATTCACGCTATATCACGCACACAGCAGTGTAGTACAAAGACTCTGTTCCCCACTTTCTGCCAAACCGACCCCAGAGCGAAGAAATAGAAACATAAACGTAAATAAATATTGCTCTTCCTCGAGTGGCGATCGAACCTACAACCGTCGCGCTACAGTCGCACCCTTGTGCCGCTGCGCCATGACGGTCTCTACTATTACTACTGACTATATCTTGTTTAATTTAGTTTTTTTGTATTCACGTCCTATTCACATTTTGCACATGCATTTTCCTATTCGCACAAGAACATCTTAAAAAAATTACACAAATCTGTCCAACCAAACTAGGAAAAAACTTTGATTGTCAATGCGGCAGTTCGATTCTCATTCGGGGGAATGATATATTCAATATTGTCCTTACCTCGCTATGGGTGCGGAAGTAAATGGTGAAGTAAACGGAGAAAATGGTGAATGGAAGTGTCCAAATGGGAACGGACTATCAGGTAAGTTAGGTTTTCAGGCTACCTCCGCCCACCCTGCTATGTACGGGATAGCGCTTAAATAAAAAAAAAACAAACCAGATACAAGTAATCAAAGCCATTTCGAAGCAATTCACAGTTCAAATCATATAATCATGCTAAAGTTTAGATTTGATTCTGTGGCTGGATTTTTTTCAGATATAAGGTGTGAAACGAAGCACGTTTCTCGTTTGGAAAATTTAAAAAAATCGATTATTTTCATCCTATCCCATTATCGACTTTTCCAATTGTGGATTATCTTCGATTCTGCACCTGCATCAATTTTAAATGGAAATCTAGTTAGTACAATGTTAAAGCTTAGGCACCAAGAAATATTTTAGATATATTTAGACTATCGTGAGATAGCGGCGCACCTTCAGACTGGACGGCCGTGAAGACTGGGTACGATTCTCACAGTGCCACGGTGGCCTGTAACACAAATTCTTAACTGAAATTAAAATTGATTTTACGAATAAAAACAAGCTTCACGCAGTATCCCACACACAGCAGGATAGACAGAGGGAACCTAGTGTTAAGACTCCGTTTCTCACGATCTTATAATAACCACGTATCTAATAACCAACCACATAAACTAAAAGGATCTTAAAAGTGAATAATATTAAAATTAGAATAAAACGGCCGACACAAGCTTGGCTGCCCTTTATCCAGAATCGGTTTCATAGAAACATTAATTCGCTTCGATACATTTAAACAACAAAAATTTTTCTGCTTAATTAATTTTTACCTTAATATTTATTAAGAATTCGATTGAAAAGATTGTTTTTTTCTTTTGTTCTTGTTTAAAGAAATCTTTTAAATTGGTGGCAGGTATTGTAGCGAGACTTGCTAACTTAGTGGGAATGTTGCGGATGTACTGAGAGTACAAAATATATTTTTTCTTTATTCAAGAAGGCAAGCGAATTTGGATTCTGCCTAAAATACAAAGACTAAATTAGTCAAAGTTGTTTTAGCAATATAGTAAGCATTATTCAGAATTTTTACATTTTAAAGGGTTCATTTCTGTCTCGTACATGACTACCTTGTTACATTTTTTTAAATAATCGAAGTTTTTCTTTTAACTACACACCTTATTCCGGATAGCAGTATAGGTAAAGAGACATATATATATATATATATATATATATATATATATATATATAATCCTGTTTTTAGTCTTTATCCAAATTTGAAATTCAAAGGACGTTTGGTGAGCTACTAAGCCAGCTGAACACTTATTTAATATAATATTACATGCTGTATAAATAAACGACTAGTCTGTCATAATTAATATGGATTTCATTAAAACGATCAAAGGGAACCTACTGTGTAAAACATTCTGCTCTTCATTTTCAGCCCAATTTCACAGTCAGATCCTGTGCCGCTGCAACACGACGGCCATTTCATCTGATTATATGTCAAAATTATCCTGCACACAGCAGGGTGACCAGAGGGATCCTTGTGTTAAGTTCCAATACATTTCCTATTTGCCTTGCTGGCACTTAACGTTGCATATTGCCCCGGGCCGGAGAGCCAACCAGCCAGCCAGCTTGCCAGAGCAAATAAATGAAAAACATTAGAAACCATTATAGGTGAGATGCAAGATTATCAGAACACAAAGTAATTCAGTGTATTAAATAAATAATAATGTAGTTCAAGCGGGCGAAGCCGCGAGCAAGTTGATAGTATATGTATATAAATCTGATTA
>DWGR01002876.1:0-12952 GCA_018247715.1 Heliconius burneyi | reverse complement strand
CAGATGTTCTGAGACGCCTTCCGGCTTCCTTCCTGAAGTGGCTAGTACCTAGTGGTAGTTGTAATGGAACCTGATTGATCATGCGGGAAAATTCTTCAAAAAATGTGAATTAAATATGTCAGGTCTTATAAAGCTGAATAGTTTGTTTGGCTGAACGTGCTAATCTCAGGAACACTAATTATGTAAAGCACGCGTTACCAGAATGATTTTAGTGACAAATTCATATTAAACTGGTACAGTCGCAGTGCATTCATATTGTTTAATAGTACCTATCTTCTTTTAAATATTCTACAGCCATCGTCTCAGTATATTACATTCCATGACCGTTGAGTGGCGGAGCTCAACGCCACGCTTTTTGTCTCGGTACCAGAGCAAAGAAATGAAAATATTCATAAATTGAACCTACAACCGACGCGTTACAATCATACGCTTGTGCCCCTGCGCCACGATAGCTTTACCATCCCATTATGAAGAAAAACAAAAGTATACTTTTCTATACTCATATTACAAATTTCAGGAACGTTAATCTAAAAACTACTTCTTCGAATTAAAATAAGGCAACAAAATTGAATTTTTTTTAAATTAAGTAGTTTCTATGATTAATAGATTAAATATTTTTTCAAATTCAATTTTAGTAAATTTTATAACTTAAAATATCAGACAAAGTATTGTGATTAGGTTAATTAAAATAATTTAATGCCTATTATTATTATTTTAAACAGTTTTATATCACAAATTGAAATAATATGAGCACCGTTAATGACAGATAATCGCGAAATTACTCGTTGCTTTACTACCAATATCTTATTTCACTTTCCATTTCTTGAGCATGAAGATAGCAGATACTGTTACTTCCTGCCATTTCTTTATTAGTTCATGAAATCGTGTTTATCTATAATTTTGTGCGATATTCAATTTTATAATATTATTTTTTCAAAATATATTATGCTGTTTCTAAAAAACATAATATTATCGTGCCGGCATAATTCTGGTAATAAAAAAAATTCTCGCGTATTTCTTTTTATCTATATTTGACGTTTAGAAAATTAGGCACAAGCGCAGATTTTTTTTTAATGCCTCAAAAAATTAAAAAAAAACAACAATTTTTTTTAAGTTAATAAAAATTATTATTTTGTGATTAATAGTTCTATTGATCATTTCTACTTTTCTACACAAGGACAATCGTTATATGTTTGAATGATTGTAATCAAATTAAATTTATAAATTCATTAAAGCATAAGTAGATACTTTTGAATAAATAAGTATGTTAATACGTAGTCCATCTTACTGGAAGCTACAACCGCCACCGATTCGAAAGGTAGGTCTGCTAAGAATATCCAGCAACAATTAAAGCAATGAACTAAATAAAATCAGTGTATATAATACCATACTTTTATTATAAAATATTTTGAATAACAGTAATATCACAATAGGACTTGTCAATAAACAAAACAAAATAAATTTAACGCAAATAGCTTCTCATAACTGAAAAAAAAACAAAGCACTACACAAGCCCTTAAAAAAATAAGTTTTTTATTAACATAATTAAAAATAAGATTAAATCAACTTCACGCTGCATCACACACACAACAGGGTAGGCAGAGTTAACCCTGCCGCGCTTTGCCTCAACAGCAGAGCCAATACATGGAAATATAAATCACTTCCTTCAAGGGAACGAACCTACAACAAGTCGCGTTTACAAGCACACCTTGTCCCCCTGCGCCACAACTAACATCATTAACATAATAAATAATTATATCTTTTTAACACACTAGGCATATAGCTAGAATCACCATCAGTGGGCCAGCCTCCTTAAAATTAATTGGCATTGGTTGTAGGTTTGATCTCCACTATCATTATTATAATAATCATTCACCAATGAGAAAGAAGTATCTTCACAAAAGATTCTACTTGCCTAATTTCTCATATAATATGCGGAAGAGAAGCATGTAACTAAAAGAAATATCTTTATTCTTAAAACCAGCACAAAATAAAAATAACTTAAAAAGCTTTATGAAAAACTACTTTATTTTAGAAGAGCTATTAGAATTGTCAATCCTAAGCTCAGAGATGGCTCAGAATCATTAAATACGAGTCATGGTTGCCTTGATTTACATCAAGCATCAGCAGGCATCCAGAACTGTTGACAATTTTGTGTAGGCTGGCAGAAAAATCTAAAAGCAAATATTGCAGCCATCTGCAGTTAATTTTAGGCCACAATTCGTTAAATATACTTTATACAGAGAATATTGCATCTTTGTTAGTATTAGCTAAAACGAATTACTTGATTTGATACTGCCATCTCAGTAAATAACATTTAGATAAACAACATTTAGATGCATGGTTTTAAGCTATTGTGCATGCATTAATCATTATACCTTGCACATCCAAATTGTGGAATGATTTTCCTTCTCTTATATGAGCAGGCAAGTGCGATAGCAAAATCGTAAGCTTAAAAATATGGATAAGTTAATGTACTGCCATCCGTCTACACTTTGGCTTGTTTACATTTCAAAAAAAACAATATCCTCATTAAAAAACTACATAGACTACTACTACATAACTATATATACTGCCATAAGAAACCATACATAATTTTAAGTTTTAAAAAACATAACTATAGTAAATTTTCATTGACATTACAGTTAAAATTGAAAAAAAATATAAAAAAACTAATGTCAATATTAAGAGGCAGCCATTTTCTTTTTTATTATTACTTGCATTAGCAATTTAAATTTTAAATTAAGTTAAGGAATTACTACCAATAATTGTATTATAATTTTAAGTATTACTATCATTAGCAATTTCAATTTTAATTGATGACATGTTATTCATATCTATTTCTATTTTTAACTCATTAGTCTTTTCTACTTTAAGTCTATTTAGCTCCTGTGGTCTGAGCAACTTAACTCCGGAGGAATCTTGGAGATTTTTCAATTTATTAATCCATTTTTCATTACTCAAAACGTCCTGAGTACAATTTATTTCCTGCAATTCCATGTTTAAGCTTTTTATGTCTTCTACATTTTTTTTAATCTGCAAATCCATATCAATAAGTGAAGTGTTTTTAATTTTTTGGGATCTTGGTATTAAGGAGTAACGGGATTCTGGTATCTGACTGTCTTCTGACTCATATACTTGGTTTATTTTTTCAATTTCTGACCATGCTGCAGTAGAGGTTGTGGAACAAGATGGTGGAGACATGGCTGAAGGTTTTGTTTTTAATGAAAGGCTTTCACTCATATCTTCGTCTGTGTCTATTCTAAGAAATTGTAAATTTTCATAGCCAAATGGAAAGTCACATAGTGTATTTTCACACATTAGCATTTTTTCATTGAAATTGATGAAGAAGAATCTTATTTCTGAAGAGCAGATTGGACATGCCTGAAACAGAAAATAATTTTATTTAGCTTTATGATAGATATTTCATATTCCGTATAGTAGGATTACGTAATCTTAATATTTGTAAATAGGTATTGCGAGCTGAATAGGGGAACTCAACCTAGCATTTTGTTGTCTGTCTATCAGAACAAGAAATTGGAATATTAAATAACAAAACTTAAATACTTTATTGCCCTGAGTGCAAATCAAACAACGTACCGCTGACGCTATGACGGCCCCCAATCAATTTTTAATTCAATAATATATATAAAACTTACTAATAGTCTCATCCATTGTGGCGCATCAGCACAAGGGTGTGACTGTAACGCGATGGTTGCGTTCGATGCCCACTCGGATAAAGTGAAATATTTATTTACGTTTATATTTCCATTGCTTCGCTCTGGTGTCGAGGCAAAGCGCGGCATTGGATTCTGCCACTTAATCCACTCCAGAATTCGGCAGAAAATGCGAAACGGAGTGTCTTAACACTAGGTTCCCTCTGCCTACCTTGCTGTGTGCGGGATATAGCGTGAAGGTGATTTAATTCAATTTTCATTTTTAATAGTTTCACCAATTACCAAAAGTATGTATGTATAAATATATTCTACTTACTCTAACAGTTTCTTCTGCAACAGATGGAGAGGGAACCATCTCTCTAGGTGTAAGCTTAAATATGAAAAAAATATATATATATATATATAAAATTTTAGGCACTTATAAATTAAAAGTGTTATTTTTTTATAATAATAATCACCGAGGATGCAGGAAAAGTTACTTGGTCCTCCATATTACGATATATATAATATTGTGGCTTATATGGTGTTAATATATCATATGTAAATTATTATCTTATTTAATAAGTAAGCAATTGTGAACAGTTTTATTTTCTTTTGATTGACTTAATATGAAACATATGACCACAGAATACATTTACCTATTGCATATAACTTCTGGTAAATGTGTTCTGTGGGTCCTGACAATATTTTGACAATTACAAAAGTTTCACTTTTTTTGTTATATTTATCGCTTGATTTATGGATATAATTATATAGTTTTATGACGATTTATATTCTTATAGATATAAATTTCTTAATAATAAAATTATATAATTGTCAAATATATTACAAAATTACAAATTAAGGTTAAGACATTCGATGAATTATAAATTATTTTAAAAATTATATATTTTGTATGGCAACATTTTAAATCGCTTTACAGTCAACAACTTTCCTTAAATAATATTTTTTAAAGAAAAAAATGAGCAATTCAAAATAATGTTTTTTACAATCAACAAACATACATTAGATTATTATTATTTTATAATAATAAAAAAAAACTTTTGAATAGCCGAATATAGTGTGTTAACTTATCTGAATTCAATATAATTTAAGACATAGTACAGAAGTGATGCATGCTGTATGCGCATTTTCTTACTGATAGGTTTCGTTATATTGTACTTTATTAGAGTTATGTTACTTACTTATATCTTTTCATCAACAAGAAAAACACTTTTTTGTTTTTTTTTTATTTATTTTTAGCATACACAAACTTACATACACTAATAATATTATATTACGATCTAGCCATTTGCTTGGCTAATGAGTAAGTAGTTAATTTTAGCCTACTTTTATAATGAAACAATACTACGCTAAGATTGTGTTCATCGGCACTTTTCTTATTGTCTCTATTTAAGGGAAAGACACTTTGTTAATGTGTTCTTTATATTTACGATTATACACTACACTAACTCGAAAGGTTTCATTCTCTTCAGTCTTCTCACTATGTCCGTGTTGTCCGTGTTGTGGATTGCCTCGATGTTCACATGATGATGAAGTCTGTGTTCGTGAGCTTCTGCATATTTCTTAATAACTTTATCAATGAACTCTATGTTGAGGTCCCTGTGGAGGTCGTCGTTTCTAATATACCAAGGAGCATTAACTATTGCTCTAAGTAATTTATTCTGGAATCGCTTTTGCTGCTTTTTTGGTACAGGCCCACAACTGTATCTTATAAAGAACCGGACCCAACACACTTCCTTGTGGTACCCCTGCTTTGATTTCTTTGATATCAGAAAAATAATTTTGTTGCCTTTTTCTAAACGCTCTATTTAATAAGTATGATTTAATTAATTCTACATATTCAATGGGCAATATTTTTTTAATTTCAATAATAAACCTTCATGCCATACTTTATCAAAAGTTTGTGCAACGTTAAGAAAGATACTTCTTTATTTTCCAATGTTTTCTCAATTATGTTTGTTATTCTATGGACTTAATCAATGGTTGAGTGTTGTTCTCGGAAACCAACTTCATGGTCTGGAATAAGTTTCTTAGTCTCTCAAATTGGCTTGAGCCTTTTTAAGAATAATTTTTCAAATAGCTTTGACATAATAGGTACGATACCTTATAAGTACAAATATCGAATAAAAAGTATCGAGTACAAAAGCATCGGTATCGAAAGGCAATGTACTCGATATCACAAAGTATCGATACTTTTTTCGTGTCCCTAAGTATATGTCCCTTGATAAACAGCAATACTGCGTGACATGACAAAATCATACACCTAAACTATAATTATAAGTTAAGTTTAACATACATTAATTTTCATTCCACACGTTTACTTGGTCGTGAATCAATTGATTACGTTACAATTGTATTATAAAATATTGCATAATAATGCCGGCTAAAGCAGTTTGCGTTTTAAACGGAGATATCAGCGGGACAGTGTTCTTTGATCAGAAGGTAAGGTTTTTTTATAATTATTGCTTAACCTTCTGACGTAATAAGGGTAAATATGATAAACTTAATATAAAGTGGTCATAGTAAGATATTCTAGAACGTACTATGTAATGTTTTTTTTAATATAAATTAACATATATTAACTTAAGCGCGATAAGTTGTAGGATGATTATATTTATATGAAACTAAATTATATTCTATAAGCTTATGTAGTTATTAAATTGCTCAATAAACTACGCATCTTATAAAATAACAATATACTTCTTGTAATATAGAGCTCAGAAGGGTTCAGAATTATACCATAAGTATAAAAATACAAGGAGGAAAATATTAATTGGTAATATTCTACGTATATAATTGGTAATATTCTACTATATTTTTTTATTTCAGGATGAGAAATCCCCAGTTTTAGTGTCAGGAGAGGTCAAAGGTCTTTCAAAGGTAACATTTTGTATATCATTGCTTATTACTTAAAAATATATTTCTAGACAAAAATCTACTGTTTTGATACACTTCCTACTTCTTATTTTGTTTCTTGAGACAAATATATAGCACATGCAAACATTTTTATTTAAATTGTGTTTTATCTATATTTTTTTTGTTTATCTGTTTGTTTGTGTATATATATAAAAAAATATATTTTATAGTAAATGACTAAAATATATATATATTTCCATTTCTTCGCTCTGGTGTCGAGGCTAAACATGGCATTGAGTTCTGCCAATCAACACGAAAAGCCTCCTTTTGCCGAACAAAAGGTGGGGAATGGAGTGTCTTAACACTATGTTCCCACTGCCTACCCTGCTGTGTGCCGGATATAGCATGAAGCTGATTTATTCAGCTTCATGCTATATATATTATCATTATAATCCAATTTATATTCTATGTCTTATTATTACGAAATTAATTTGACAGAACATCCTAAACTCAAGGTAGGTACCTAAGGTACTAGAGAGGTTTCTTAAAATATTTTATACTTGATAGACTATTTATCGAGTGAGACTATATCTACATTGTGTTAATTATTTCAATATAAGTAACTATAGTTGCTGAATGTGTCATAAATCTAAGCCCTGTGTTTATAAACTGTGCTCAACTCTGAGATTAAATCTTGAGATGGTGTTTTCATTCATAGATTATTTAATAAATGTGTTCTTAGTTATTTCTATTTGAAAATGTGAGTGAAGCTGCCAGTAAAAGCTAGTTGTAATAATAATATTTCTTGTTGCATATAAATCATGTCCAAGTTAGATAAAATTATTATTTTAATCTTTATTGTGATAATGAAAGTAAGACACTTCGAAATGGCATTAAAATTTTTAAATCCCACATATTGATAAATAAATGGCCTAAGAAAAGCTAGTTTATCTTATAAATTGAATTTATTGTATTATGTAATATTAGTGATATTGTTATTTAAAAAACCTACAACATTTGATGTTATGAACTACACAAATTAAATACAAGATACAATCTTCTGAATAATTATTGGACTTTTAATGAGATTTTAATGTACTCGTATATGTATATACATTTCACACCTCTTCTTGCCTCTTTTTTAAAGTTGGTTAATAAAATGTAATTCTGTTGAAGTAATTTAAAATGACTACCTATTATCAAATGCTACTAAAAAACTGTATTTAGCAACCGAATCATAATTACAATTACACAATACATATCAAATAAATTATCATACAAGGTCATTTGACCTCTTCGATGAAATTTAGGTAAGTCATTTTGAATTTGCATAAAACAAAATAAAAATGCCTTACTAACCTACTTTATGTTACACACTTTAATTTTTCTTTTTAAATTAATGAATATCACACCATGCCATGTGGCAATAACTTGTAAGTATCATTCAACAAGTTATGGCTGCCCTGAAGTTAGGTTTTCTAAACACATAGTGCATTCGGCAAAACAAAATTTATGTTTCTAAATTCAAGTCTACAGTTACCATCAAACCGACAACAAGTTGTAGACAGTACTGTATAAAAAAAATGTTTTAATTATTATCCAAGTTTCTTGCACATTTTTTTGCATAATAGAAAAATACTATTTAATTACACATATTATTTATTTCATCTGTTCAAGGGTAAACATGGCTTTCACGTCCACGAGTTTGGTGACAACACAAATGGCTGCACTTCAGCTGGTCCTCACTTCAATCCTCTAAAAAAGGACCATGGAGGTCCCGACTCATTGGTCAGACATGTTGGTGACTTGGGAAACATTGAGGCGAGCTGTGATGGTGGTGTTACACAGGTAATTGTCTAGAAAATTCGTTTGTTTTTAGCTTTATTTTAGTTTAGCTTGACTGAATGTAGCATGTAGCAGAGTACTATACATATTCTTTTTATTTTTTACAATTTTGAATATTTCTATTTTATAATTTTAGGTTTATATACCTATTGTAGGTCACTTATTGTTATTGTAAAAAAGAATATTGATTTTTTTTTCTTTTGTTTAGCAAAAGTTTATAGTAACATTTTAAAATATTTCTAATGGTTACATAATTTTATATTTACATACTTCTTCTTGCATGTATTTGGCCAAGTCCCACATGGACCATGGTTGTAGAAGTAAATATTGCTTCCTGTTGAGGAGATTTAAATATCCTATTGGGTATTTTATTCTACAGTATATATGCAATAATCAAAAGATACTACAAATTTATAATAATCATATTTATTTTCTAAATCTTAAAACATTTCTTA
This sequence comes from Heliconius burneyi, assembly GCA_018247715.1. Taxonomy (NCBI): domain Eukaryota; kingdom Metazoa; phylum Arthropoda; class Insecta; order Lepidoptera; family Nymphalidae; genus Heliconius; species Heliconius burneyi. The sequence continues at coordinate 4,116 of DWGR01002876.1, read as the reverse complement.
AAATTAATTAACCCCCTAATTCTTTTTAGATAAACATCCAAGATTCACAAATCTCGCTATCAGGTGAGAACAACATCATTGGACGTACTTTAGTAGTGCATGCTGACCCTGATGATCTTGGTGTCGGTGGACATGAGCTCAGCAAGTCCACAGGTAATGCTGGAGCCAGGATCGCTTGCGGTGTCATAGGATTGGCCAAGATTTAAGCAGTTTATCATCCTTCTGTTGCTTTTTTTAGGAGATGTGGGTGGATAAAGGTGGAATTATAAAATCTGTAATGCTTAATTTTTGACACAAAATATAGTTTTTGTGTTGTAAAGTAGATATGTTAAAATACGTGTTGTTAGTTCTGTGTTTTACAAAGAAGATTTAACAAAGAAAATGTTAAGGCTTTATGTTTACTTGAACATCTAAAATTTATATTTCGCCTTCATCTATGCACATGTTATACCTAAATTGTCAAAATTATCATTCAGCCTGTTATATTTCAAATATAATATTCTATATTGGCAATACTGTTTCAAAAGCTAGTATAAAAACTTTGTTATTTTTTAAATATTTGAAAAAAATATACTAAAAAAATTCCCTGTGTATTCATCTATGATATATTTCCTTCAGTCATCATTCCTGTATAAGTGGGTATGGGGAATGTTGGTTTGTAGAATCAAGCTTGTTTTTGTTTATTCAATAAATTATTATAGCTGATATTGTGTTTTATTTGTTTTTTTTTTATTAACATATATTTAATATGTAATTTTAAAGAGTAACAGATAACCAACTACAGATAGTGTTACATTGAAACAATCAAGTCTTTGCACTATGTATGTAAATGTTCTTTTTTGATTACACTGTACTCAGATTTTATTTCATCTACTTGTCTATCAACTATTTTTTTTTTCAAGTGTCCTGGTTTTCTTTTTATTACTCGAATTTGTATGACATTTTTTTTAAATTGCGTAGTCGATGGATATTGTGGCGACTATGCGGCGATATACAAGTGCAAAGGGTTAATATAATGTAATATGTATAGCCTTATATCCTATAATATGTACAACCTTCCTAGTAAAGGAAGTATATGATACAAAGATAGTTTTTCAATTCACACTGGCTGAGGCCGTTGTGGCGCAGCGGCACAACCACTCTAGGAAGTGAAATATTTATTTACGTTTATATTTCCATTTCTTCGCTCTGATGTCGAGGCAAAGCGCGGCGTTGAGTTCTGCCACTCAACACGCATTGCTTCCATTATTCGGCAGAAAGTGGGGAATGGGGTGTTTTAACACTAGGTTCTTTTTGCCTACCCTGCTGTATGCGAGATACAGCGTGAAGCTGATAAAAAAAAAAGATGTTAATGTCAAAGCAATGGTATGTATAAATCTTGTATAAAAATTGTAATCTTATTCTTTCTAATGATCTCATTGCATCCTGCATATGTAGCAGATAATGTTTGCCGTGTGAGACATTGTATGTAGTGGAAATAAACACCACACTTATTTTGCTGTTCTTATTGGTAGGGGCAAAAATAAAATAACTTGATCTTGGATTGAACCCACAATCAACACTTATAGTCAGATATCATACTATTATATAAATAAATGCTACTTAGGTATGTAACAAATATGTTAAATAATAATTACTCATAAAGGCCTGTCAATGTGCTACTACATCTTAAAGGCCGGCAACGCACCTGTAGCTCCTCTGGTGTTGCACGGAGTCGTGGGCGATCACTTACCTTCAGGTGACCCGAACGCTCGTTTGCCTTGTCCTTTTACCATAAAAAAAGGCCCTGTATAGTTCTTGGTTAATTTATACAACTTCACACTGTAGAAAGGAGGCTAGTGTTAAGGCACTCCACTGCTTAATAACTGCTAAATTTTGAAGGCATTGTGTGCTGAGTGAATGAATGCAATGTTGAACTTTTTCTCAACATGAAAGAGTAAAAAAAATAATTAAATATTTCATTTCCTTCAGTGGGTATCAAACACACAACCTATTATGTATACAGTGCCATGATTAGATTCTAAATTATTTATGTCATAAACTACAAAAAGTAAAAGAAACCTAAACATATGTAAGAAAAAAACAGATGCTATGAATATTTTATTTCACCTACAGAATATATTGTACAAGATTTTCCACAGAAAAATATATTGCAAGAACAGTTTTGAGAGCAAAACATTTTAGGACTGCTCAAATTCCACTGCCATAGACTATCCTCCATACTTTGGATACTTACAGACGTCCAATAATTATCTAATTCCCTTTCATTTGCATATTCTGATAAAATAGCACATGTATTTAAAATAATATTTGGAGTTAAAAACCCTTTGATAATTAAAATTGATATTCTAGTTGATTCTAATAGTTTGGTACATTCGGGTTCACTATATGTACTAGCATAACTTTCTTTCGGTGATAAATCTCCACCAATACCCAGCATGCCCACCCATTCCACTATTTCTTCTATTTCAGTGTCTATTAATGTTGGGATATTTTTAATTTCTGGTATTAGTCGTTGAACTTCAAAGCTATGGCATGTTACTTTATATTTATTGTCACTTAAATACTTTGCTATTGATGAAGGACATATATTGTCTGCATCGGGCTCCCAAGATATATAAAAGTTAAAAGTTTTAATTTTTATTAAAGCTTGTCTAATTCTATCGATATTTTTAAGATTTACCAAATCAATTCTTATTTGGTAGTAGTTATGTGGTTGCTTCACGCCTTCCAAGCCCAAAGTTTGGAATAACGGTGTTAGAACATGTAGTGTTAGGATTCCATCTGGTGTAATAGCAAAACAATTATCTACAATACAATTATTACTATCACTCAAACAATAAAGTTTACCAGCTTTAACAAATTTTTGCATGAAAACTGGATCTATAAATTCTATTAATGGACAATTAAATACTTTATAATAATCAGTGTCTTCAAGTAAAGCATCTTCTATCTCTCGAGGTGTGTTGATTTCGTCAGGACACACTACAATTGCACTTTTGTAGAAACTGTTCATGTTAACTATCTTTTCCATAGTTTCATAGTCTCCATGCTTTTTGTGCGAAGTTATTATTTTTGGTGGAGGAAAATTCCATACTTCTGGACAAAGCATAATGAAAACAATTAACTAGAATTAATTTCAAATTCAATTAAAACACAGTTCAGTTCTTAATTTATGGCGCTAAATCAAAACACGCTGTTGTTTTGGTGATCACAGAACACATTAACCTATTTGACAATTGACATTGACAACAATCTTCTTGACACTAACGGAATTTAGTTCAGAAATAAATAAAAGACTATGAAAATGTTTTTTTATAGGACTTTCCTTATAAGAAAACAAACTAAGGTTCAAAATCCAATACTTTCTTCTAAATACAAATAAAAGTGAATATTGAATCAAGACAGCAAAGAAACTAACTAACATCTTTTTAAAATATGATTTAGTGGCGGACTCCAAATTTTCAAACTTCAATTGCAAAAAAGCAAGCAAATTGTAAGTTCGTATAGGCATACCTTATTGTAAGACTGAGGTCCTCCTATTCGGTATGGCCACTCTGCGTACCCTTGGATAGGAGGTGCAGGTGAACCAGATAAACTATCTGAGTTTATCTGGTTCACCTGCACCCTGGATGGTTCACAGTAGATTTGGGTAAGGATTTGGGTAATATTTTTGTAAAATAACTGTAATGATTGCATATTACAAAAAATACCCCAAATCGAATCGAATAATCCAATAACGAAATCGAATCCAAAGTATTTAATCGAGTATTGAATCGAAATTATATTATTGAGAACTTCTTCCTTGTTCTGAAAGTCGGTTAAAAATACAGATTTATCAGAAACAAATACAGATTTATTATAAGTATAAGTATAGAAATGAGTTCATTCAAATATCGATATTTTTTTTAATGAACCGTTTTTGATTAAAACAAACTTAACATGTAAATGTTAAGTTGAATTAAAACAGCAATTGGTGGTTGGATGTAATTCCGTAAGAAAAAAAGTGTTTGTTTCGAATGGACTTTATTGCTATTGACCTGGACTGGTCTTGACAGCGTGACCCGGCGGGGAGGGGCGAGAGTAGCTCGCCCCTGAAGAAAAAGTACGAGCTTT
>DWGR01002875.1:0-12953 GCA_018247715.1 Heliconius burneyi | reverse complement strand
TTTAGTTTTAAGGTAAATATAATTTTGTGAGTAGACTATAAAACAATATTATTATATTATATCATTATATATTTAAACTAAAACTACTGTTTAACCTACAGCACTATAAAAAAAAGGTTATAATTATCAAATAAAAATGATAAAGAGGCCAGCCATAGCCCAGAGACACAAGCGTGTGACTAAACGCAAACTAATAGTTTTTATTCAAAAATAATTGAATAAACGTCACTTTCTTTTACCATAATAAAAGTAAGTGAATTATCAACTGCTTTTTCTGACTGTACCCCATCTACTCTATTGTAGGCCATTGAAAGGCTGAAATTGTTCCTGAACATTTCAACGCAGCTACAATCTCGAATGTACAGTATTTTTTGCGTATATGTTTTCGTTTTTATATCAACAGTCAGATTCGTATAAAAGAATTTATTTTTGAGGACTCTTTTTTGCTATTTCCGCACCGTTTTTAGTTTTTATCTAATTTATGAACGTTTATAAATGTTGTGGAGCAGGGGAAGAAGCGTGTAACTGTAAAGGTGAGAGGTTGTGGGTTCTATTCCTACTCGAAGAAACGACATACTTTCACTTACTTGTTCTGGTGTCGAGGGCAAGTGCGGCATTCAGTTTCGCCACAAAACCACAGAAACTCTTAAGGCGATGCCTCCAAAGAATTCGTCGGAAAGTGGGGAACGAAGTTTCCTAATACTGGGCTTGCTCTGTCTACAGACATAAACAAAACATTTTACACCACATGGCCAAAGCGTGAAAAAAATATATAAATATTTTACTTTACTACATAATATATTATGTACATTAAAAGTATATAAAAATAATGATTGTTCTTGAAGTGGACATATATTAAGACGTACGTTCAAATGTATCATTCCTCCTTCATCGTAAACATTTATAGACGAATGTCCATAATATGACAATAAAATATAACTCCTATATTTTAGTACCCACGTTTGGCGAAGAATTAAGAAATCATAAAAATCGGCATTTTTATTAGGCTCTTTATAGACGGAGATCCCAGGGCCCTCAGACGTACGTCATTTTAGCAAAGCTGAAATTTTGGGGATTAATAGTCTAATATGTATTTAAGACTATATGCATACTTTCTAATTTGAAAGTGGGGACCTTTCGAAGATAGCGCAAACTTAAGATATGCATCCAGCTATGTTAAAGTAGAAATGCTCGTTTTCAAATATGTTTTTAAGAATGATCTAAAACATGTGTTTTGTTATTACCAGACCCTTTACGTGAGCTTTTACTCCTGCTAGATGTCCTATAGGTTATTCAAAATGGGGCAAATGCCGTTAAACTAGCTTTAATTTTAAATTAATTATTAACGGATTACATCATGACGACTCATAAGTATCCACATCAGTCCGATGCCTGAATCATCTTCCCAGACAGAGATATACCGTTATTTGGCGCTAGCTCTGAAAGGTCCCCACTTTCAAGTTAGTGAGTAGGCATACTGTCTTAACTTCATGTTACTAACAGACCCCAAATTTCAGCTTAGCTAAAATGACGTAGGTCTGGCGGCTCTGGGATCTTGGGCGATTATGACCTTCAAAGGAAACCATGAATTAATTAAACTTCAATATCGTTAAATTTTAATTTCATTCGAAGAGGAAATGTTTACAAAATTAATTTTAGACTGAGTGCTTCATCATTTTAATGCGGGCACCGCTGGAATTAATGTCTTATAACGAGACGTTGAGCCTAAAATATTGAGTGAGGTGATGTAAATGCTGAGTTTTATATTCATACTAGCGACCCGCCGGCGGCTTCGCTTGCTTGAACTACATAATTATTTATTTAATAAACAGTATTGAAAAATATAATTTACTCTTAAGTGTTAAATTATTGATTTGGGTAAGTATTTATAATATTCTTTGTAAAATAACTGTAATGATTGCATATTATAAAAAAATACCCAAATCAAATCGAACAATCCAATATCGAAATCGAATCTACAATAATTAATCGAATATCGCGTCGAAAATAATTAATTGAGAACCTCTTCCTTGTTTTGAAGGTCAGTTAAAATTACAGATTTATATATTATATTTTATAATCATAAGTATAGATATGGATTGCTTTATTTTTGCAGGCAAACTCATGCCTTGAGTTCATTCAAACGCCGATAACTTTTTTTTAATGAACCAATTTTAATGAAATAAAATTTAGATGTTAAGTTGAGTTAAAACAAAGCAATCAGTGAAAGTTACAAGTAAATCGGTACAGTATTTTTAGAGATAAGCGTGACCATACATATAGACAGACAAAAAATATTAAAAAAATATTTTTACGTTCTATTATTCTTTTTAAGTCCCTCTATCCATTTCAGTCAAAAATACAAATTTATTATGTAATCATATATACATTTAATGTAGTCATAAAATTTTACTCTAGTATTTTTTTGGTGTCACCGTATTCCGCACACTGGCCTCAATGTAGGAGTAGATTAGTGGAATCCAGCTAATTGTATTTTTTGACAATTTATTACAAAAGAAGAATATATACTCATGTTTACTTATAATTATCTGAATATTGTGATGATAAACAGATATATTATATTTATATACAATATAGTAAAATATTTTAATTTAATAATTTAAAATAACCATCACAAAATCATCTGTATATTTTTTTTAATTTATAAAAGAAAAGACTAAAATAGTCTTCTCATTATTCTACACTACCAATCAAGAACATTAGGTTCGTGGTATGAAAATACTGGCAGAGGATCTGAAAATTTTCAAAAAAATCAGACAGCAATAAGTATTAAGTCGGTGAAAATAGTGCAGCCAGAATTTTTTTATTTAAATTGATTCAATTGAAAGTTTTTCAGATTGAGCTTCATTTCTTAGATTTGGTTGGGAGATTTAATATGTTTAAAATATATATAATTGTAAAACAAAATTATTAATAATATATTTTAAAACGAATGCTTCTTACGCGTAAACAAAATAAATGTACATATTTTAAACTATGCCGTGCGGGGGTAGCCCCGCTTGAAATAGAAAAATTATGTTATGGTGTAATAAAATATTAAATAAAATAAATAAATATTTTATTTTTTTTATGGTAAAAAGACAAGGCAAACGAGCGTTCGGGTCACTTGAAGGTAAGTGATCACCGCCGCCCACGACCCCGTGCAACACCAGAGGAGCTACAGGTGCGTTGCCGACCTTCAAGGTGGAGGTAGACGCACTTTTTTAAGGTACCCATTTCATATCGACCTGGAAATACTGCCGCGGGTGGGCCATTCCACAGTTCCGTGGCGCGTGGAAGGAAATTTCTACGAAACCCCACAGTAGTAGAGTGCCACGTATCCAGGTGGTGTGGATGATATTTAAGTTTGTGACGTACTGTGCGGTTGGAAAATTCGGCGGCAGGTAACAGGTCAAACAGTTCTTCAGAACACTCCCTATGATAAATGCGATAGAAAACGCACAGCGAGGAGACGTCTCTACACAAAGCCAAAGTGTCAAGCCTTTCACAGCTCATTGGATCCCTAATGTTTCGAACGGCTCTACGTTGTATGTGATCAAATGGGCTATTATAAAATATTCTATGCACAAGTACAAAATTGCCCATAATATTTGTGAAGGACAGATTAAAAAAGAAAATATATATATTTTAATCTTAACCTCATCTTCATTCATGTCTTTTGTAAAACTGTAGATAAGTGGAATTTATACTTTTTATATTATCAGCCATAAGACCTTATCGCTTTATTTCACCCAAAATTCTTTTCCTTTTCCCGTTAATTTATTACTTAAACTTTCTGAATCAGAGGAATGCCTTTTCGATGATTGTTATATATGTTTGTACTTTAGTCAAACGGTGTTAAAAGTTTTCACATATTTTTTTATTTATACCTTAGGCTAAATGTGTTTATGTAATCTTAGATGTTTTATTTACATTATTTATTTTGTTCTATTTTCATTTTTACGCTTTTCGCATATATCAGGGTAGGCAAAGGGTTAAAATACTCACTTCCCAACTTTTCGCCGAATTCTGTAGACATTGCATGTTGAATGGCGGAGCTCAACGCCGTGTTTTCAATTGTCCTCAGAGCAAAGAAATAAAAAAATTTTTTTTTTCCTCGAGTGAGAATAGAACCCATGGCCTGGTGTTACTGGCCAGCCTGGCCTGTGGCGTGCCACAGACGTGTGATTGTAAACGCAACGACTGCTCTCAAGTTTCTTAGTCTTTCTAACATCAAAGACATTGTGAAAAGCATATACGACTTATATTATTAATAAAGGAGTAATATTATTATGATGAGTACCCATATATATTTATATAGGCATGGTTTTCTCATACTTTTCAATATTTTTAGGGTTCCGTACCTTTTAAGGAAAAGAGGAACCCTTATAAGATCACTTTGTTGTCCGACTCTCTGTTAAGAACCTTTATTTTAGGAACGATTGGAGATATCGAGTTTACTTAAAAAAAAGATATGTCCGTTTATATCACAAGAAACGCGTATTTTGACACAATAAAGTGAATCAAAATTAATAAACCAGAAGTAACCTCCGGTGAACCTAGAATTATAAAATTTGGCAGCTAACATCTACAGGTAATATCCATTACAGGAAAAATCTATCCATTACAGGAAAACTGTTCATTTATCGTTAAATCATTAAAAAATAAAAGTTGAAGTGAGATAACAGATGAACGGTCTCTGGCTAAGCAAAGCTTGAATTTCAGAATAAGCTCGACACATCCAATTTTTGTTCGAAACCCTCAGTGGGACAGCCTGGCTCGCGCTTGTCTGTTTTTTTTTAAATTCTGTTTCACTCTCTTTCCCGTTTAGGATAAAATACCAAGATAGGTATAAGAACTTTATTTTATCATACTCCATTCTCCATCTTTTGTCTAATTTTGAACAAATTGCGTATTAAGTGGCGAAACTCAGTACCACTTTATAAATTGTAATAATCTATGAAGAGTTTTCCCACATTGACAGATATTATTAATTCTAAGAACATTTAATTAAGTAATATTTCAACGCAGAAATAAAATAAAATAGCATATTGAGAGAATAGTATAGTTAAGTATGTTCAAATTTGGTGAACTCGTTCCATTTTATGACGCAGCTATAAAATTCCCTCATAATAATAAGAAATGTAGCGCACCTGATGTCCAGTATGCAATTGAACCTTTACTTATAAAAGTAGAAGTATTATACTGCCTAAGTAACTAAAAAAAACAGCTTAACGCTCTATTCCGCCGTGTAAGCAGGATAGGCAGAGGGAACCTAGTATTAAGTCACTCCGTCCCCCACTTTCTGCTGAATTTTGGAGGCATTGCGTGTTGATTTGCAGAGCTCAACGCCGCGCTTTGTCTCGACACCAGAGCGAAGAAAATGGAAATATAAATGTAAATAATTATTTCAGCCTAAGTAACTAAACTTTTAGTATAAAACGTATAGTAATTAAAAGATGTTTCTTCAGCTTCAAGTTTTAATTATATTTTTTCACATTAAAAAAGAGTCCCATGCGCCATGATTAAGTGAGTATAGAGTATTTTATGACAAAATATAATATTGATTTTATAAAAATAGATGTTTCTTAAAAAAAGAGGACTTATAATTTTTTTATGACTCTAATAGACGAGACTTTAATTTCTATAAGTTCAAACGCAGTTTTGCTTACAGTCAGCTATAATATATATGAGGACGGTTATAGGATCGAACCCGACTTAGAATTGAATACTTTTTAATTTCCCGACATGTTAGGAACCCGCTCTAAACAACAAGTAGCGGAAAAAATAACAGTGTAAATAATGAAAATCTTATTGGGGAATTGATTGATTTATTCTACATTGTTATGTTTACACAGCAAAGCCTTTTGAAAAAATCGTTTTCCAGAAATGATAACAACAAAAGTTCGACGTTGCAAGATAAGCGATTAACTTAAATGACTTCAATGTTATCTAACAGGGGGCTTAAATTCCAGCATTCAAGTAAGAATCGAAAGATCTTAGATCATTTATTATTTTTAGTAAATCAAATGTGATTTACTCGGTCTTTTGCTTAAATGTACATGATCTTTTATATTGAGTTTAAAAAATCTGTTAGCTAAAAAGTAAACATAAATATATTTGTTGACATTATATTATGTTATTATAATATTATATTATATACTTATATTATTTTAAATAAACATGTGAAAATATTTCCTTCTTTACTGCTAACAAAAGTGCTTATGACGGTTGAAATGATACAGCTGTACAAAATCGTACAGTCGAGTGGACAAACGGTTGGCCGAGGCTTAAGAACAGGTCCCCTTTGGAACTTTTTCAAGTATGAAACCTTTACATTTACTGTAACAAAGTAATTTAAAATTGTTTTAATTACTTCAGAATAATAAAAGTGATGGGTAGAGAATAAATTATACGTATTGTAGAAAATTTATAAAGGCCTTTGTAGGGCAGTGGCACACTGTGGACGCGACTGTTGTAGGTTTGATTCTCATTCAGGGAAATGAATTATATTCGTTTTCATTAGCCAGATAAAGCGCATCGTGGTCTCTCGAAGATAGATCGGAGAGTCTTAACATTCGGTTGCCTTTGTCTACCTTGCTTTGCGGAAAGAAATAAATAAAACTTACCTAAAGATATGTATAGGCTGTCTTGGCGCAGCGGTATAAGTAATGACTGAAACGCGACGGTTGTGGCTACAATCCCCACTCGAGGAAATAAAATATTTATTTGCTTTTATATTTCCATTTCTTCCCTCTCGTGTCGAGGCAAAGCGCGGCATTGAATTCTGCCAGTCAACACGCAATGCCTCCAAAATTCGGCAGAAACTGGGGAACGGAGTGTCTTAACGCTAGGTTCCCTCTGCCTACCCTGCTGTGTGCGGGATACAGCGTGAAGCGTATATTTTTTTTTGATTTAGTAAACTATCTTACTAATATTATAAATGTGAAAGCTTGTGATGGATGTTTGTCCCACTTTAATGTAAGAAGTACGTACATATACTATAAAATAGCACCAATTTATGTGATTTTGTGTAATTTGATAAAATGATATATTATGCGGACTAAGCCGTGTTAGAGTCACTAGTCTGTAATATATGCAGTCATTATAATTACATGCTAACTTACTTAATGTGTAATATAGACAGACATATAGGAAACATATACATACACATACACATGTATGCTATCCACGCTTAGTATCTAATACTAGGGAATATGTCTATCAAATATTAAATACTTAAGCAAAACTCGGCGTTGAGTTCCACCAAAATGGGGGAATGGAGTCTCAACACCAGTTTTCCTCTACCTAGCCTGCTTTATATGGTTATACAGCGTGAAGCTAAAAAAAGACATTTCAGCGTTGATAGCACTGTACAAAATAAGCAGAAGATTAATTGTATTGTTATAGGGCACATCTGTATACAGAATACGTTTTGCAACTCAAATAACCGTAACTTTAACTGTGCGTTTCGTAACAAAACCTAATAACGTTAAAAAACAAATTTACCGCGGAATTCAAATATATGTAAACAGTTTGTTTTAAATGCCACATCCAAAGCTTTTAGGCGTTACATTTTGTAGGTTCTCAATGGAGGCTTTTGAATAGCTTTTCATCTATGGCATATGAAAAGAAATTTCAACGGTTATTAGTGCTTTAATATTTACGGAAAACTGGTCAAGCGCGAGTTGGAATTACCATATTGTACACCATACTAATATCTTAATCAATTAAAGGATTGCAGGTCGACAAGAAGTACATTTTTTTTTCGAAGTTGACATTAATGCTATTGGCCTTATTGGCTTTTACAGCGACACCGGTTGGTTAGGGAAGAGGGTACTCTGTCCCTTGAGAAATAAACAAGCACTTGATGACTGCCTGAGAAAAAGTCGAAAGCTGCAGGGGCGCCGCCTAGCGGGGCTCAGACCTCGGCCTACAACCTTCGATCGGTCTGGAACAAGAAGTACACCTAATAAAAATTGATAAACTTAAGTTTGCGGGCACGTGCTCTATTTTGTAATTATTATTTCTATAATATAACTATAAATTTTCATTTTTCATATTATTTTCATAAACTCTCACTTCTTGCCAAATTTCATAATTACGGGTTCCCGGGAAGTATCCAAGTTCCTATAGATTTTGAATTGTATACAAAAAGTACCAAAATCGACGCGTAAACCGATCGTATCTTTTGATTGCGTTGACTTAAGAAGCCTAATTTTTACTGCGCCTTAACGGAGCGTAGATCTAAATATTTCATATTATTTCAGCTTGATACCTCCACACAATCTTTAGATAAATAAATGGTCTTGGCAAACGGACTACTTAAGGGTTCCGTATTATCTTTTGAGTTACGGAACCCTAAATATATAATTATACTACTCTGTGGTTTAACGAATTAGAAGTAAATTCACTTCTTTCCATAAGTCCTATCTTTATAAAGAGTCTTAAATTTATCAACGGAGTGTTTGACATAATATTTAATTGAAAATTTAATTTTTTAATTTTATATGACATAATAATAATTTTTAAATTGTTTTATCTGAATCCTTCAAATAAGATTTTTAAGTCCGATTACTGACAAGTTAATTAATTTTGAAGCCCAATGTTAATGAGAACGCAACCAAATTAAAAGTTTTATGCAGATGCTTTGACTTCTTCGTTTTGATTTAATTTTTTACTTAATATTTATTTTATAACAGTAATTAATATTGTTTAAATAATATTATTGTAGAAATCAATAAAAAGAAATCCAACGAAAAAATTTATAGTCATTCTTATACGAACGAGTACATCGGATATTGCATTCTTATATATTTTTTCTGCCATCTAATTTGTCGTGTGAATTAATAATGCACCTTTCAACACAAAAAAATCTAATCCGGGCCAAATTGAGGCCAGTCGTGGCGCAGGACCACAATGTGTGATTGTAAAACCGACTAGTTGTGGGTTCGATCCCCACTCGAGGAGATGAAATATTTCAATTTATATTTCCATTTCTTCGCTCTGGTATCGAGGCAAAAGCGCGGCGTTGAGTTCTGCCACTCAACACGCATTGCCCCCAGAATTCAGCAGAAAGTGGAGAACGGAGTGTCTTAACACTACGTGCCCTCTGCCTACCCTGCTTTGTGCGGAATACAGCGTGAAGCTGTTGCATCTTTCGATTATAATATAATGATGAAAAGCGTTGAGTCCACGATTTTTTCTCTTTTTCTTGGCCTCATACGTTTTTCCATTCTTGTACATAGTACATCACATAAGAGAGGGAATAAAATGGTAAAATATATGAAAATCATATATTTTAAAAGCTAAGCTAAACGCTTTAACTCCATAGTATTATCGCTTAGTGGTTTTACAGCAACCACCCTCCACGCAAACCACGCGTAGCATGCAATATTATTACAATATACGATGCACTTTATTATTTTAGTACAGCCCTGGCGCCTAATTAATGCTCATTAACTAAAGTGATATGTAAATAGCGTTATATATTGAATTATGTACATACTTATATATAATTTAAATGTTGTTATAATAAAGTATGTATAGATTATTTTTGTCAGTCGTGGCGTAGGGGCACAAAGTGTGACCGCAAACGCAACTGGTTGTGGGTTCCCATCCAATATAAATTCTAAATACATACTTAAAGGATGGCGAAGGATATGATGTGAGATTATATAACATAGAATATTTTTTTCTTATTTTACCAAATTAAACTGAAGAATTAATTTACCTTATTGTTAAAAATATTTAAATATAATACTAAGAAAAACTAAAATCATAAAATGTTACAACTACGGTGATGCAGAAATCGGAATCTCTTGGGATACCTTGTTCTATTTTTCTCGAGTGTTGCATAGATAGATAAAATTTTAATAATATATTTTTGCTCTTGAGGTTTTTTGCTTCACGCTGCATCTTGCATCAATCAGGGTAGGCTGAGGGAACCTATTGTTAAATCACTCCGTTCCTTCTTTTCTGGCGGAATTTATCACCAGGCTTTTTCTTTGGAGCAAAAAAAAATATTAAAATATTAAATAATTAATAAGTTCCCCTGAGTGGGGATTGAACCCACAACCATCGCGTTACAGTCACACCCTTGAGATCTTAACGCGATGGCTGGTGGGACGTAAGTGGCTTAAATAATATTTCAAAATTTATTATTTTCAACCACTTACGTGGCAAGGCGGGCATTACAAACATAGTGTTCGGACATTCTATTCTATACCCGGATAAATTGTGTGTTCTGTAAAGAAATTCAATAACTTGGTCTTATCAGACAATTTGGGCAATTATGAGACTTTAAATATAATAGGTACTAGCTCTAGCGCAGTGGCACATCTGACTATAAACGTGACGGTTGTGGGTTCGATTTCCACTCTTATGAATCTTTAACTAGGTGTTGAATTCCGTCATATAATGTTTCAAAGATCGGGGCAAATGGGTAACGGAGTATCAGAACACTAGACTCTCTGTGCCTACTCAGTCAAAATATAACATTGACAAGAAATACGAGAACGGAAACCCTTGACAACATTTTTTTCTGCTCACAACGTGTATTAAAGCCCAGAATAAATTAAAAAAAAACAAATATGTTTCCTTGAAAACACAAACGACCATTAAAATACTATTCAACCGATACTTACCAACTTGTTCGGGGCCTAACAACTTCTAATTTCCTGGACAAAATGGTTTGGCCCTATTATAATATACTAGTGTAAGTCATTAGGGTTCGATCGTCCACTTTAAGTTACAAATCGACTTCCATCATTTAATGGAGGAAATTTTTGTATTTTATACAATAAGTTTAATTTAATTTTGATTACATATTTGAAGTTAATTAGTTAAATATAAAAAAAAATATCAAAAATAATAACGCAAAAAATCTTTTTTTTTTTTCAGCATCACCTAGTACTAATAATTTCCGTTTCAGTTAACGTTTTAGGAGTGAAAAGCCTCGACCAACATATTAAGAGGTTATCGCTTAGCTGTTGGTTCAAGAACCGGATGGAGAAGGCAGTTTTGATGAGGTTTCTTTCTCTGGAGACCTAGCCAACGATGGCTTGAACCCTTGTCCCGCCCAGGGAAAAGTGTTTTTTTTATATTTTTAAATGTATTTATTTACAACAATTTATATTTAAAAAAGTAAATTTTATTCTCTTGTATAATAAATAATCCGTTTATTACTAAAAATTATTTAAATTATTTTAAATCTCATTTGAAATTTAAAGAAAAAAAATGAATAGAGTAGTGTACAGCAAGTTATTTCAGTAAATTTTTGTATTTTTTATACAGTAATTATATAAAGCATATTGAAATTTTATTCATCCCAATCTACGATGGTAGGTCGCTTATTTGACCTCAACCTCAAGTATTCGCTCGTTAAATACAAAGCTATATTTATATCTTGAAAGATATCAATAAAGTTTTATTTATACCTTTCTCTATAAATAGTTACTAAAAGTTTCATCCTAAATATCTTTAGTTAAATAGAACTAAAAGCGTTATTCTCGTCTAAATCCTAAAGGAATAACTGTTTATCTGTATTCACTGAAAATGGAAATAAATTGTTTACGTCAAATTGAAAAGCGAAAAGTTTAAAGTGAATTATGATCGAAAAGTAACATAAATCTTTCGATTTCTCACATTCTGAAACACAAGAAAGGCATCTCGATGCAGGACTGTAAATACAACGTTTGTGGCTTCAATTTTAACTGGACTCATTAAATATCTTTTTAATTATTTTTTTGTGTTAAACTCCGCCATATGACACGCAATAAGAGATTGATTGTATGTACGATAGTTGTGGTTTTAATCCTGAAATTGTTTTTTTTTTGGAAATTGGAAACACTCAGGTTTCACGTATTGAAAACTTTTTTGTATTTTATATTTGTAGTGCTTTAAATATCTTTCTATTGTTATTTAATATTAGTTTTTAAAAATTAAGCCATTCCACTACTAAATAAAATATATTTTAATTCATCCAAAATATACAGAAATTCAACTTCCACTATGTCCACGCATATAGATAGATGGAACCTAGTGTTAAGACACGCCCGTTCTCATTTTCAGCCGAATTTTACGAGGCATCACGTGATGAGTGCTGGAATTCAACGCCGTGCCGAGCCAACTTTTGTGCCAGGGAGAAGAAATAAAAAAATAAAAAAAAAACGCAGCGGCGAGGCAAGGGTGTGATTGTAACGCGACGCTTGTGGGTTTGATCCCCACTCGAGGAAGTGAAATATTTATTTACGTTTATATTTCCATTTTTTCGCTCTGTTATTGAGGCAAGGCGAGGCGTTGAGTTTTGTCACTCAACACGCAATGCCTCCAGAATTCGACAGAAGGTGGGAACGGAGTGTCTTAACACTAGGTTCTCTCTGACTACCCTGCTGTTCACGGAACACAGCGTGAAAATATCAATAAATAATAATTCATTTCCTCAAGTGTACATTCAACCCACAGTCGCTTTACAGTCACGAAGTCACTGCGCCATGAAGGCATCTACACACGACACAGAAATTACTGCTACTAATATAGGTACATTCAAACAATATAGAGCTTATCAATCTTTAATCTCTCGGCTTTGAAAACAAACCAATAGCATTTTAATTCCTAATAATCTTTAGTTAATGAATGCTGCAACATAATTTTAATACGTAAGCCGTAATTTCGCAAATTTTTTTTATTTTTTTTTATGGAAAAACGAAAACGGCAAACGAGCGTACGGGTCACCTGATAGTAAGTGATCACCGCCCGCCACGGCAACGCGTAACACCAGAGGAGCTGCTGGTGCGTTGCCAGCTTTTGAGGTGGTTGGGCGCCAGAGCCCGGCATTACCTAATGCGAAACGCAGTGACATAAAGCCACTACTTCACGCCGGTTTTAAATGCCGGGGGTGGTAATGATCCGGTCGAGTCTGCCCATGCGTGTCGCCATTGCTGGCAACGTGA
>DWGR01002874.1:0-12955 GCA_018247715.1 Heliconius burneyi | reverse complement strand
TCATTAGATAATATATAACATATATTAGTTAATACGCCTTTGTAAGATTTGCCCACGTTCGTCGAAATTGATAATAAAGTTACCTTTAATTAAATTCTGTCTGTAAACCTTGTAGAAACTTTGAAATATCCCTAATATACTCACATATACTTTTTATTTACATAAGGAAGTGTAAGGAACGCAATTGTGGTTAAAGGCTTCCGGATACAGGTTGTTCGGCCCTTTATATGACTGTCCCTTGTTCAGTCGAGTGCAGGTGTTAAAAGAATTCCAAATTGTAATGTTAATAAATGTGCTCGGCCAAAGTATTTAATTATGAAATTTTTTCACAAGTACTTTAATATAAATATACAAATAAAAAACGATGGAGAGAAGTCGGGGAGCAGAGGCACACGCGTATGACTGTAAATGCAAGTGGTTGTGGGTTCGATACTCTTCCTATACTTCCTCGCCTTGGTAACAAGGAGTCGAGTACGACGTTATTTTCCGCAACTCAGCACGCAATGCTTTCAGAATTCGGCAGAAAGTAGGGAACGGAAATATCTTAATGGGAATGGTTGGCTTATATATCGTTCTCAGGATTCCTCTGTCTACTCTACATTGTGCGGGATACAGCGTGAAGCTAATATATTTTTATTATGAGTAATTATTTTACATTGCAATATTAAATATGTATATCAAATAAATAACCCTGAAATCTTAAGTTAACAAGTACGCTAAAAGAAATAAATACTTTATTAAGGCTCTACTAGGGATTGTGATACTCTTATATTACAAAGTTTTGTGGTGTCTTTCAATATTAATTAATACGTAATATAAATATTTCAACGTTTAATAACAAATTATCAAAGAAGCACTTTTTAAAGAAATAAGTATAAAAGTTATTAAAGAAACAAGACTTGTTTATCTTATAAATCTCTTTAAAAGTTGTGCCAGATTTAGAGCGTTTGATAGGCGAAATATGAATTCTGTTCATAATATATAATATGAAACAAAATGTGTTTTATAATGTATTTCTTGGGGTCAAAGTATTTTCGGTCATGGCAAAAGATATTCTTAAATCTCAAACTGGCTTCTCCTGTCATTCTGACAAATATAAAAGACTTCGAATGCTTCGAGGAGCCGCCAAGTTCTGCATTGCGTATTGAGTGGCGGAACCAACGCCGCAATTTACCTCGACATACACCAGAGCCAAGAAATTAAAATATTAAATATTTATTTTCCTTGAGTGTGAATCGAACCCACAAACTGTCGCGCTTACAGTCAAACGCTTGTGACCCTGCGCCACGACTTACCTAAAAATATATATTTATAGAAAGAAGCATAGAATGACCTTTTTTACTTAGGAACGTATCATGGCAGACACAAAGATACTCACAATTAATCAACTTAAAAAGCCACTCCCATATAAAAATACAAAAACTGACTTCTTTTGTTTCCTAGTTTCTTTAAGCCTATTTACCTACTACTTTTTAACCGACTTTCAAAAAAAGGATCACATTTGTAGATATTCGATTTTGATTATTCTTTTTTTTTGAAAGGGTCCTCACAGGTGATCCCATAGTGACCATGTCAAGATCTGATGATGGGATCCTAGAGAAATCAAGGGAGTTCTTCAACTTTTATAGGCATGCTTACAAGGATTTTGGTATTTTAATAAAGATTTTTAATACCTAATTTTACTGTAATAGTTATAAGGAAAAACATTGTTAAAACTTTTCGCAAAACATGAGATTCCTTAATCGCTGCATCAAGCTTTCCCTGCATCAGCTTTTCAACCAACTTAAAAAAAGATGATGTGATCATTTTCAACTGACTTTAAAAAAAGGAAAGGTTCTCAATTCACCCGATTATTTTTTATGTATTTTCTCGTGAATATGCTAAATTATAAGGTTTAACTTAAAATCCTTTTAAGTTAAACCGATTTCAAACAATAATATAAAGCCAAACGTACTATATTTTGTTAAAAAAATTATTAAAGAATGATTTTATAATTTTAAAGTCGGTGTCAAGATAATGCCAAAAATACCTAACTACAATATCAAATTACTAAACATGTTTGTTATCAAACTGGGAGACAGTTAATGGACCTACAGCTGCCAACAAACTCTTGACAATTGATTTAAAAAGTACTAACCTAACTTTTTCTTATATAACATTAAAAATAAAATAAATATCTATAGGTATGCTACGCTATATCCCGCACACAGCAGTAGGGTAGGCAGAGGGAGTCTAGTGTTAAGACACTCCGTTCCCCAGTTGCTGATTTTTTTTACACATTACGTGTTGAATGTTGGAACTCAACGCTTTTCTTTTGTGCCAGCACGACGAAATGAAAATATAAATAAATGATAATCCATTCCCTCGAGTAGGGATCGAACCCATAACCGTCACATTACATTCACACCTTTGTGCCCATGCGCCATGACATCTTTCTCATTAGTTGAAAAATAATTCTTTAAGAGGATAATAAGGGCTTTGGCTACTGAATTTTACTAACAATGGCTACTTTATCCCTTTGAAACCAGTAAATTAATTCATGATTTAATACATACACATATCAATTTTAATTTAATATAATCTGATCTCATTTAACCTTCAACGCGCAAGCGTTGAGTTCCGCCACTGAACACGCAACACCTCCAGATTTCAGCGGAAAGCGGGCAATGGAGTGTCTTAACACTAGGTTTCTTCTACCTGCCCTGCTATGTGCGGGATACAGTGTGAAGCTGATTTTTTTTTCTTATTCAAAAATGAATTTGTTTAAAAAAATATTGATTATATTACACTTCCCTAAGGTAAATGTATGTGAGTATAATCGTTTTAGGGATATTTCAAACTTTCAACAATGTTTACAGACTGTGTCATACGGCTTATCCTTCATTTACTTTGATCATAAAATTAAATTTAATTAAGTAGCCTTTACTAGTAATTTGGACTGGGAATACAGATCTGACTATGACGTACTTATTTATCTATTAGACAGTTATACAATGTGCTAAGCTAATGTTTTATTCACTTGCGGTTATCGGGTTCAGAGCAGTTACTGAGACTTGTGATCCAAATGCTATCGGACTTCGCTATTAAATGTGCATTAACGCTTCTTTCTATTATCCTATTTTTTTTCTTTACCTAACTAAATTTGAAAAGTGGGATCTTTTGTAAAAAAAACTTCCACAAATGAAATACGTTCTAGAAATAAATTTATTATAAACCTAGACTATTTAGAATCTTTTAATGAAAAGCTGGTATCGGATTCGAAATCCTTGCTCAGGATTGAGATGTTTGTTCCATTTTCACCGAAAAACTACTGAACGAATTTAGATGAAACTTCACAGTTATTGTGAATGCAATTTATGTGAATATTTTGTATATTATTTGGCTATAATAAACTAATATTTTTAAGCAGTCGAAGTCGCGTTTGTGTCGCTAGTGTTAGATATAATGATAACTGAAGCGCACTCTAAAAAAATCTTTATCTATTCAAATACTGGTGGCCTAAAGCGTCAATGCGGCCGTCATTAACGATTAAAATCTATAGTACTCAACTATCACCAATCTAGATACGCCGGATACTGAACGGATACTTAACACGAGGAGCTAAGTCATACTCAACTAGCGAGCTCTCAATTATTATTAATTTAATGTATCTAATTATAGTTGAGGCCAGTCATAGCGCAGGGGCACATAGTGTGCTGCAAAATCGACTGGTTGTGAGTTTTATTCCCACTCGAGGAAATTAAATATTTAATTAAATTTATATTTTCCTTTCTTCGTTCTGATATCGAGACAAATCACGGTGAGTTCCGCCACTTAACACGTAATGCATCCGGAAATAGACGGAAAGTGGGGAACGGAGTATCTACCTACCATGCTGTGTGCGGGATACAGCGTGAATCTTTAGCTTTACCTATTTGATTTCTGGCATAAAGGCAAACGCCCGGCGCTGAGTTCTGATACTCAACTTGCAAACGCCTAAAAAAATCACCGGAAAGTGGAGAA
Source organism: Heliconius burneyi (assembly GCA_018247715.1). Taxonomy (NCBI): domain Eukaryota; kingdom Metazoa; phylum Arthropoda; class Insecta; order Lepidoptera; family Nymphalidae; genus Heliconius; species Heliconius burneyi. Next base: position 8,953 of record DWGR01002874.1, on the reverse strand, counting down.
TGAAGTGTCTTCCTACTGTCTGCCTACTTTGCTGCGGGATACAACGTGAAGCTAATATATATATATATATATATTTATTATTTTACAAAAACTAATAGATTTGTGAGAGTATAAAAGCCATTGTTTCGTAATGGGACAGCGCCTGACTGTAAAGACGATTGTGGGTTAGACCCTTGCTCGAGGGGATGAATTTATTTAGCTTGCCATGTTAGTGTGTGTGAAACCTTGCAAGCTCAATTTGACCCACTTCCAAGTGACCGATCGAGTCAAAATTTAAATATTCAGTTTTTGAAGAATTTTCAGTTACTGTAAATCAAATAGTATATAATCTATTTTTTAGTACAAAATGGCCGTCGTAACAAAATGGCGGATTGCGGTTATACATTCCATTCAATAAATATAATATAAAGTATTAAATGAAAGGGCTTGATTTGAAAAATATATATTTAGACAGCTTGTTCTTAAGAAAATTTTTTTAATAATACTTTATTTTATAATTTTTATTCCGCTCTGGTACATAAAGATAAGTTCTGAAACCGCGATGCAGATACAAGTCGATCTTTTCTTTTTTCTTCATTTCATCCATCTTTACTTTATCCCGCATGTAGCTGAAAAGACAAAAGGGGTCTAATGTTAAGACACTCTGCTTCCCACTTTCCGCCTAATTTTGGAGGCATTGTGTGTTGAGAGGCGGAACACATGACAACTAGATATCGAAACGAAGATATATTTTTTTTTCTCTCGAGTGGGAATCGAACCCTGTCGCATTTACAGTCAGACGTACACATGCTCATAATGCTTATTATATTCTAGAACAAATTGAGACAAAACTATATATTATTGGATATACAATGAAGGCCAATAGGTAAAGCTGTACATGTGATGATCACGGGTTCGATTTGCGCACAAAGCTATGATTATGAGAATTAATCTATTTTTATAGCAGGGTACATTAAAAGCGCGACGTTTCTTTCCGGCACTTAAGAAGATAGGGCCTCGATAATTTGCACCACTCGGAAGGTAGAGGAAGGTGTGTTTTAAAACATTTTTCCTGTCTTTTTCTGTCTTCTATGTTATCTACAATATATTAATATGTAAAGCAAAAACTTTATACATTGTACGGACGGAGAAATATGAAATTTCTCAATGTTATGATTTACCTATATCTTTTTTAGAGAAATGCCCAAAATGTATTAAATTAATCGAATAAATATACATATAGGGAGATAATAAAAATAAATTAGAATTATTGCAGAAATATAAATTAAAAATAATATAAATAAAACATTCTTCTCACATTTCTACAAGACAAAATAGACATTTTAAATGGAATTAAATTCACTTCAAACACGGCAGCTATACTCGTATATCAAAACACTTATGATTGAACATGAAAATTACATATTTTCGTTTCGTCGCTGTGATGTCGGAGGAGAGCGCGGTATTTAGTTCCACCACAATGCCTCCAGAATTCGGCGGGAAATAGGGATGGAGTTTCTTAACACTGGGTTCCCTCTAGGGAACATAATGTTAAGATACTCCATTCCCCACTTTCGACTGAATTCTGGAGGCATTTAGTCTTGAGTGGCAGAACTCAACGCCGCATTTTACCTCGAAACCAGATCGAAGAAATGGTAATATAAACGTAAATAATTATTTCACTTCCTCGAGTGCGGATTGAACCCATAACCGTCGCGTTACAGTCACACCCCCGTGCCGCTGCGCCACGAAGGCCTCATTTTAATAAATTATTTTTTTTGTAATATATGAAACAATGAATGAGAGGTAGATATATAAAAGTATGGGAGTATAAATCTTACAAGTATGTTATTCTAACGCTAGCGTTGCCCGCATTTCAAAGCTTATCTACTAGCGAAATGGTCGACACTGTTTACCACTTTAAGTTTATTTTAACGAGCTTACGTAACTTATATGTATTTGAATTTTAGTAATTGAACTAAGTTTTAATTAAAAAAACTAATATTTAAAATGTTTCTATGGCATTCTTATTTTAAAATCTGTTGGCTTAGATCTTGGTATCCTAATTAATTTCCTAATAAATATTCAACTATTCATGAAGATTACTTTGCAAGGGATAAGACAAGCAAAAAAATAATAAAAAAATGTATCGCTATCTTGTTTTGGAAAAGTGCTTAAACTGCTAATCCAAGTTTCATAAAACATAGCCGAGAACCACTGAGATGAACAAGGCTCTCGATTTAAAAAATCGTACTCAAATTGATTCTTTAATTTATGAGCTGCGGTACCACAGACAAACATAGGCAGGCATAGACCGTCACACTGATAGAAACACAGGTAGATACATAAGCATACAGTTAAACACACACAACCAGACACAATGACACACAAATATGACACAAAAATATTGACAGACCCATAAACAGACACACAGTAGACATACAGTCAGGTGAATCTTATAACATCACTTCTTTTGCGTTGGTGGTTAAAAACAGAGTAATTTACATGAAATAAAATTGATTTTTTTTAAATTTTACCTGCAGTCTCGCCATAAAGCGTATACTTTTCTAAATTAACAACGTGCCTGGGACCTTTGTCATTTTAGATCGTGTCAAAGGATAACGTTACTCGTTACCCGCTCGTTCGTTATTTTAACAGCATATGTAATAAAAAATATTATCCAAATATTTAGCTGCAAGCTGCTAATTTAATAAAATATTTCTTAAGTTTTAATAATATTTAGTTGATGATGTTAAATAAAACCGGCAATCAATGTACAACTCTTAAATGAATATTACTCTTTGTATGTATAGGGTTCCTACCCTATGGTTGCGTGTAAGATAAAACGTCTAAGTATTATGAACTTGTACTTTGTTAATATTTTTTATGATATCCAAGTATAAAAAAACACAACAAATAGAATCATAATGGTTTTTGCTGCGTTATATACCCAAGCACTGACACGTTTTAACAATATAAGGGATATATTTTCATGTAAAACAACTTAACCAACTAAAGCAAAAAGAAGTACCATCTATTGTAAAATTTTAACTTATTATCATCGTTCACTACTGTTTTTTTAATGTTTAAAAATAGATTACTATTTCATCCAAATTCATCTGCGACGATCATATTAATAAATGTAATAACATTAAAAATCGGTCTAGTGCGATTCGGATTCGGCCACTGGGGATTCCGTATCAATTGTATTGTATTAGTTGTAATTGTACTCATAGATTCTTATTCTTCAACCTCGCCAACTAAAAGTACATTTTTTTGATGTTAACAGACTTAATTTAGGCCTAATATACACTCATTTTCTATGAAATAAAGTAAAAATATAAATATATAGATTTTTTTTCTATGAAATAACCATAAACGTTCACTTTTCGGATATTTTTGTATTTTATTCAATATATGTAAGTTCTCACTTCGTGCCAAATGTCATAACTGTAGGTCCACAGTAAGAACCCTATAGGTTTGGAGTACGCGACGAATTTTACACAATATGCATCAAAATCGATACATAAATGCTAGTATCTTTTGATTGACTTCAATTAAAAACTTGATTTTGTCTGTGATTTAAGGGACCATAGATCTTATATTATGATATTAATTTCAGTCTAATAGCTTAACGTAATCTCGAGATAAATGCTCTTAACAAACGGAACAACAAAGTGGTCCTATAAGGGTTTTGTTTTGAAATTTTGAGGCACGAAACCCTACAAATAGACAGATATTAAAAAAACCAAACAAGTGAAGTCATACATTAACAAAAAACAAATAGAAGCCACATACGTTAATAATACATCATTAATAATTTCAAATACTTAGAGCGATATGGATATTGATATAACACAACATGCTTATCACGTCACACACACGAGAATGGGATTCTGAAATTCGAATTATTCGCCAGCGTTAATTAATTTGGTGTTATTAGCAATCATTGACACAGTGGGAATTTAAATGAACCAGCCCACAGCTCTCTGGTACGTACAATTATCTATGAACCTTTATTAAAAATATACAAAGGGGAATTACCGTACACAGTGATGAAAAGTGTAATTATAGAAATGAGGCATCGGCTAATTTAATTAAAATTTTAATTGCACCACCATTTCTGACAATATTTTTTAAATTTATAATCTGTATCGTTTCTATATTTTTATGTGAATAAAATAATATGTTTGTTATACATTAATAAAAATAAAAGTAAATCTGAATCTTCTTTATTTATTTGAATTAATTATTATTATTATTAGCTTTACTATGTATAAGCTTATAATGGAGTAGGTACAGGTAATCTGGGAATCTAGTGTTTAGACAATCCGTTCCCCATTTTGACCCTCTTTTTTGTCACTTTTGACATTTTTGTCCCCCACTTTCACCCTCTCCTTATCGCACGCATTCTTACTAGAGCGAAGAAATCGAAATAAAATTAATTAATCTTATTTAAATATACACGAATTTAAACACAAGTATGATTAAGAATGATGATTACGCGCACAATATGTCCGCGTAATATAATGACAAATTTCAACACAGCTTTAGTAATTGAAGAGATTATCTCTCGAATCAAAATTAAGCTTTCATTTCGAAACGTTTAATTATAAAACGTATACGTATTGTACATATTTGGTTTGAGGCCAGTCGCGGCGCAAGGATACAAAGTGTAATTGTAAACTGGTTGTAGGTTCGATTCCCACTCGAGTGAATGAATTATTATTAATCAATATTTGCGTATCGAAGCCTGGCGTTGAGTTCCGCCATTCAATACGCATTGCCTCAACAACCGGCGGACAGTGGGGAAAGGAGTGTCTTAATAATTGGTTTAAATTCTTCCAAGTGTAATTCATGCATATTCTACGCCAATATATGCTGGATCTCCAATTGATTATGCAATGGCCGTGATTGATGGATGCTTACTTGCCTGTGAAAGGATGAGTGATAAAGTGCTATAGTGTTCTGTCATGTTGTTGTTAATTAATCGAAACTACAACTTTTTTTATGGATAAAGACATGGCAAACGCGCGTACGGGTCACCTGATGATAAGTGATCACCGCCACCCACGACGGGTAAAACCAGAGGAGCTTCTGGTGCGTTGCCAGCTTTTGAGGTGGTTGGGGGCCGTAGCCCTGCATTACCTAATGTGAAGCGCAGTGGCATAAAGTCACTTCACGCCGGTTTTAAATGACCGGGGGTAGTAATGATCCGGTTGAGCCTGCCCATGCTTGTTACCATTGCTGGCGATGTGACTCTCCCACTCGTACTTTAGTCGCCTCTTACAATACCACCAGTACCAGGGTGATGGTATTCTAAGCCGGGAACACACGGCTAAACTACAAGCGAACTACAAGCAATATTGTTAATTAGAGTTCCAAAGCTTAAGCCTTTTAGCTATCCAGTAAAGATATGTTAAAAAATTTACATGAATAGTATGTTTTTAACACCCTTAGTTAAATTAGTTTCGTCAGGAAAATCAAACACTTTTCATCTGGACCACGATTCTAACATATGTTACGATGTTAGTATATTGATTACACGATTCTAGCATCAGGTAATTTTTTTTTAGCTTCACGCTTTATCCCGCACAAAGCAAGGTAGAGAGAGGGAATCTAGTGCTAAGACACTCCGTTCCCGTTGTAATTTTTTTGTAGGTAATACGTATTTTTTGCATAAAAATAAATGAGGTAAATTTAATTATACGTAATACATTCATATACGTGCATGTGTAAATGTGACAAATACACATAAATACATATACTAGTTACAGCCATCTAACCCATATCATTTGTAATCAATAGTCTATTATATTCTACTGTCTATTCGAAAGCCGTTATCACTCGTCCGTACAACGACACTCGAAGTCGAGTAATTTCATTAAGCAATCAGCGTAACTAAGCTTTGAATCAGTGGTTAAGCAAATATTCACTGATTCTATTCCATCAAATTATGGTGAAGTTCTCGTTAATTCTGATGCGTGAAATTTTTTAATTGTAATGTGTTACAAGTTATTTTATTTATATTTGTTGTTGTAGATGGTTGTAAGTAAAATAAATATAAAAACGATTTTCAACAAAAAAAAAAACCTATATGTGTTAATATTCGACATATAAAAAATATATACTATGGCGTTTTTATTCTATAAAGTAAAAAAAAACCGATTATGTGCTTCCGTTTACTCTAGATCTCGTTCACAAACTTAAGTATGCGGGATATATGCACACATTTTGTGTGAAGTGAGCTACAAATGTAAGTTTGTAAGTAATTCTCCATAAAAAAAACACTTTTCGAACTTTTCCTTTTCTTATTTATTAAGTTTTAACTTTGTAACAAATTTCATATCTTCGGGTGCTCGGGAAGTATCTTACAAGTTTGAATAACGCAGCGAATTTCAAACAAAATATATCAAAATAACAGAAATAAACGATACATAAATGCTCGTATCTTATAGTTGAGAAGTCCATCCATCTTTCAGTTGTCAGTTGATTCTGACTGACTAACAAAGTGTTCCTATAAGGGTTCCGTTTCTACCTTTTGAAGTACGGATTCTAAAAATGATTATTCCATTGATATCTGTATGAAATAACCAGTAGGTAGTTAATTACTTGTCGTGTAAAGAAATATTATTAAAGGTTTTTTTAAGTGTCGAGGCAAAGCGTGGTGTTGAGTTCTGCCACTCAACACGCAATGCCCTCCAATTCCCTCAGCCTACCCTGCTGTATGCGGGATGTATCCCACAGAGGAAAATTAACTTTACTATGTAGAGTGATTATGATTTTTTTTTAAGTTTAACAACGCAATAATCTCTCGACCACTTATTTTAAAGTAGGTACTTAAAATACTGTTAGTATTAATTAAGATTCACTTTTAAAAGAATCTTTATGGAATAAAGAAAGTGACGGTTTCATTACGGCGTGCTGAAATATGTTAGAATTGAATGGTAAGCTTTGTTAACTGTGGTATCTGATGGTCGATAAGAACCGAGGGAATACTTATGAAGGGAACGCCCCACAAAAAAAATTCTATCGCCACAAAAAATCAGCAATCATATTTAGGGTTCCGTAACTCAAAAGTTAAAAAATTATCCGTAAAAATGTCCGTTTTTCAAGATCTGGAGATCGTGTTGATGTATAAAGCTAAAACTGCAAATGTGTTAGCTCTACGGTCCTTCGGAGCACTAAAATCAAAGTTGCTAAGTAAATGCAATCAAAAGTTACGACCATTTTTACATCGTTTTTACTGCATTTTGAATGACATTCGTTCCATAATTAAATACTAATAAAATAACCTATATACTATGGTGTACGTCTCGTGGACCTGCAGTTATGAAATTTACATTTATATCATAGATAAATACTAACTTACTATTAAGATGCTACGCCGAATACTGGAGGCATTGCGTGTTGAGTGGCGGAACACAACGCCTCGCTTTGCCTCGACACCAGGGCGGAGAAATTAAAATATTAATTTTAATAAATATTTCATTTCTTCAGGTGAGGATCAAAGCCACAACCAGGTGCATACAATTACAAACTTATAATTGTAGTTAATTTCACACAAAATAAGTGCAAGTTTAAATTTGTCAATTTCCACACGTTGTACTTCCCGTTAATCTATAATTCTGAAATTGATACGGAATCCTCGGCGCGTTAGTCTGACTCGCACTTATATTCATATATAAAAGTATACACGATATTGAGTAAATATTACTAATTACAGTTTCTACGCAAAATGAACCAAATATTAGATTGATCTCTAGCAAATAGTCTTTGGAAAATATCAACACTTGTCGCTAATTATTTCTATCCACACAAGTTGAACCCAATAAGTCTTATATATTTATTATATAAATATATTTCTGCGAATTTTACTTTTCGGGGGGTTATCATATTAGATTAGCTCGTAGGTTTGTTGGTTAGTGACTTTGAAGGTAAGAGAATATTGTCACAAGCACGAGTCAATATTACACATTGTACGTACCAATTATCCTATGTATTTGTACGAGTAATAGGATTTTGCAAGATAAACCTATAGATGATCCTAATAGATATTTATGAACTATTTTTGAGTAGCCTTTACATAATAATTAAAGGATATTTAGGCGGTGGTGGCATAGTAGCACAAGCGTGTGACTATATACGCGACGATTATGGATTCGATCCCACTCGTGACAGCGTGAAACTGAAAAAAAAAAATTAATTATGTTGGTATGTCATTATGTTATTATTATGTTTTATTTTGTAATTGTAATTGTTTATTTTGTAATTATGAAAAATAATGAACACAAAATATGGAAAGAAAAATGTTTCTATTTTCGCGTGGAACTGTAAGCTCATGGGTAGATATCTCAGTTTCTTAAAAGATGGATAAACATTGATTAATAAGTGACATATTACACCCAGAAACAAAGACAAAAAATTCTCTGTGTATAAAGATTCAATCTCAAACTTTCATACTGTCTCATTTGCACTAGAATAGAGTTATAGAATACTTTATGTAGCTACCTAACATTCCTTGCCCAGCGGTTAGGGACCGTTAGCTGCCTTAGATTAGTCTGATTTGTCAGTCGCTGTTTCATACGGCGGCTGGTTTGCTTAGCATTGGTGAAATCCCAGTCGTGTGGCTGCGGGACCCGAAACCTCGGCTCGATGGCTGCAAGCCGAGGTTCGAGTTCCGCAAGGGGCGTCCTTACAGTCGTCGACTTCCTCATACTTCCTACTTAACGGGTGTCGCTGTAAAAACCAATAGGGCTAATAGCATTAACCTCATGTTCGAAAAAAAAAACAAAAAACCTACCATTCCTTATATCCGTCGTCGTACATCAGCCGTGTGTTCCCGGATTAGAATAGGATCACCCTGGTACTGGTGGTGTCGTAAGAGGCGACTAAAGTACGAGTGGGAGAGTCACGCCGCCAGCAATGGCGACACGCATGGGCAGACTCGACCGGATAATTACCACCCCCGGCA
>DWGR01002873.1:0-12957 GCA_018247715.1 Heliconius burneyi | reverse complement strand
GGTTGGTGATTTCCATCAATGAATTTTCCGGCGAAACGAGCAAAGGCCGCGGCCGGGGAATTATCTTGACATATTCGGCCTCATATTATTATGGCGTCAAAGGAATAATGTAGACTTATGTTATTATGAACTTGTATGTTACTATAATTTGGTATATTTCTATGTTTATTAACATACAGACGTCATCGTGGGTTTTATGGATATATATTTATTTATGACGACTAAATTTTAAGCAAAGGGATGGTAACGGCAGTGTCTTAATGGGAACGGAGTATCTGAACACTAGGCTCTCATGTGTCTTTTGCCTACGCTATCTAGCTAGCTCTATGGTCAGATACAGCGTGTAACTGACGATTCTAAATAATCAAATTGCAGTATAATTCGTCACGTTAAATGGACAGTGAAGAGCTTGAAAGGCACCGGATCCTTAAGAAAAAAAATCAGCTTCCCGCTGTATCCCACACACAGCAGGGTAGGCAGAGGGAACCTAGTGTTAAAACTTTCTGCCGTTTTCAAGCAGTAGACTTGAAAATTACTGTTAAATCATTCGCATACTTGAAAAGGGTATTGTATGGGGTATGTATTTATTTAACGTTTTTAATTTAAATAAACTTTAATAAATATGTAAGTGTTTTTTATATACCTCGAAGGGTACATCAAAGAGCGGGTTGGATTAGGAATGCCTATGCAATTTGTATAGCTACTTCAACATTAAGGATACGAGAAGTCCAGAGGGATTTTCTGGCTTTCAAGTTTTTTGACTTGATCTATGTATATGTACGTATTTCAAAAGTAACTGGTAGCCTTGTAACTATTTGGTTAATTCAAAAGAAAAGGACCGCCTATAATTTCTAATGAAAAATATAGAAAATCGCTAGAAGCAAACGAAAATTAGATAGATAATTTGTTCAATCACTTCTAAAACGTACCTTTAAAAATGTTATATCTTAATTAGAACTGATTATAAATCCGTGAAATTTCTCGTTGTTATTGATAAGAAACAATTGGCTTACCAATAAAATACATATAAGTCAAAAAATATTAAATTCCTAAAACTTATGTTTAGCAATTTCAATTTATCAGAAATGCAATGTTTGCAGTGATTTTTATTTTATTACTTTTATCCTGCACGCAACAAGGTAAGCAAAGGGAACCTGGGACCTGGTGTAAAGAAGCGTTGCGTGTTGCATGGCGGACCTCAACGCCTCTCTTTGCCTCCTTACTAGAGCGAGGAAATGAATATATCAAATATTTCACTGCCCTCATTGCGACCGAAGCGCAATCGTCGCGTTAAGAGCGCACGCTCGTGCGACTGCGCCATTACGGCCTCATCATCATTGAATATTAAAAAAATATTAAAACTATTGTTCCGAAACAAACTTAACTCCAGCTACAACGTACAGGTAAGTTAATCTTATTTTAATTAATCTATCACATGGAGGAGTTGAGGCTTACCTTATTTGAGTTTGGATTATTTCAAAATGGAGTTGATAACTTTTTCATATTAATAAAAGTTAATACCCAACTCCGAGTACTTAAACATAGATTACAAATGCTAATACGATGGAAACACATCATGTTAATATTTAACGCGGTTTTAAAAAGTAGGTCACAGTGTATTTCATATACAGGTACCCTGAACAAAGAGGGAACCTATTTTTTTCGCCGAATTCTGGAGACATTGCGTGTTAAATGACAGAACTCAAGGTTGCCTTTCGCCTCGAAACCAGAGCGAAGATATAAAAATTTCATTTCCTCGGTTAGGAATCGAATGAACAAGTGGTTTTATTTTAAACTACCGGCCTGCCAGCGGCTTTGCCCGCTTTAGCTTCATGATTAATTAGTAATTTAATTTACTAGTTCAAAGATTAACGTGATCATACATGCAGACAGACAGACAAGAAATATAAAAAAATATATTTTGGCTTTCTATTATTCTTTTTAAGTGTCCCTCTAACAATTTCAATCAAAAATATTAAATGTACAGACAAATATCTTTTTAGGTACTGTTTTATTATATATAGAGATTAGTTTTATTGTAAGGATATATACATTTATTTTTTAGGATAATGCTTATCTAGTACAAATACAACATTTAATAGAGAATTTTAAATAAAAAAGATACAAGGCTCTTTTTACATACCAAGAACCAAGCTAAAAAAAATATTTAAGCTTAAACATACAAAAAGGTAAACAAGTAAATAAAATAGTGAAAATTTACATGTAAAAGGAAAGAAAATGTTGATGTTAATTATCATTTTGTTTCCATTAGTACGCAATACTCGACTTGAGACAATTAAAGGCAGAAAACACGTTTCTGTACTGAATGTCATTGTATTGAAACCAAACGGAAATTTAAAAAATATATATTTTTTAAAATATTAACAGAGATCGTCTTAACGCAATGGAACTGCGTCTAGCTGTGATTGTGGGTTCGATTTTCATTTTAAGCAATGATTAAATTATTATTATTTTTTAAATCACCACTCTGGTAGATTCAGTTCGACCTTGAGTTGAATTTTACATGTAACGAAAATTGAAGAGAAAGTAGGAAACAGAGTGTCTTACCACAAGATTTCGTCTTCTATCCTTCTATACCCAATACAATACTAAAATCTATATTTTTTTTGCGTAAACTCTCACAAAAAAGATATTAATATATACCATAGGGATGGTTTTCATCTATTTTTTCCGTTTGTATATTTCACTTTCAACAATTTCTTTTTCAGCTTAACGCGTTTAGGAGAGTGGGAAAAAGGGCTCTAGTATTAAGACACCCCATGCCCCACTTTCTGCTAAATTCTGAAGGGATTGAGTGTTAAGTGGTTCGACACCAGAATCGAACACACACTCAAAATGAATATTATTCAACTTATTTATAGGTAATAAGATAATTAATTACAAACAATAATAATATGTGCGTTAACGGTGATGTATGTGGGAACAAACTAACCGAGGAGGATGGTCTGGTACACTAATTATGACACAAAGCAATGATCATTAAGACATGCTATATATTAATAAGATTTATATCTATATATTGCATTTATTTATTCAAATATAGTTTTTTTTTCCTTCACGCTATATCCTGTATATAGCTGGGTAGGCAGAGGGAACCTGGGAAACTAGTGTTAAGACACTCAGTTCCGAATTCTAGAGGTATTGCATGTTGAGTGGTGGAACTCAACTTCGCGTCTACCAGAGCGAAGAAACAAAAATAATAATACAAAGCTTTTTCGTTTTTTCAATCTAATAAATATCACGCCATGGTAACTGGCCGAAAAGTGGAAAACGTAGTATTTGACAATAGGTTTCCTCAGTCTACCCGCGGTATACAGCGTGGTACTGCGTGAAACAAAAAAAAGTCAACTAAAGTCATTCAAAAAACAAATCTACCGTACCGTAATTTTTTAGCGCAGACACAAAAAAATATACAAAATACAATCCAATATTTATTATATTTCGCTGTAATATGAAGAAAATTGAAAATTTTGTGACCCAACGAACGATTCGGCTATCAATTGGAATATTTTTGTCTTACTTATATGATAAAAATGTATAAAAACATAAAAATCGTCATACATTCTGACCCTTAGAGGTTTAGTTGAGGTAAGATCGCCGAGAGTACAATCCATTCAGTTTATATTTTCCATTTCGATTTTTTATTTCATATAATATTTTTCAATGTGTTTTATGTTTTTTATTAAAACTTTTCTTTTGTAGTTATAAAACTACAAAAAAAATTTAAAAATATGGTAAATAAATTAAAAAAATATTTCTTTTTAATATGGCAAAAAAACTTTATTGAATTTATTATACGGATATATATACGGAATTTTTTAAAAAATCGAAAACAATTTAAAGTTGTTGTTTAATTGGTGAATAAAGCTTAGCCCTCATATAACATTCTTCTAAAGTAAAGTTTTAGAGACCACCATGGCGCAGGGCCACAGGCATGCGCAATTTCGACGCTTGTGGGTTCAATTCACACTCAGTGAAATGAAATATTAATTTTTCTCATTTTCTCGCTCTGGTAACGAGGTTAAGCACCGTATTGGATTTCGTTACTCAACACGCAATACCTCAAAAATTCGGCAGTAAGTTGGGGAATAGAAGTATCTTAACACTAGGTTCATAGGTTCCCTCTATCTACCTTATTCTGTGTGGGGTGCAACGTGAAGCTAAGACAAAAACTATCATTTTAAATCACACATTATATTAAAATTTAATGTATTCCCTAATATATTAAATAAATTAAATAGAGTATATATTAATAATATATTAAATAAAGTGTGATTTTAAATGATGTAAGCATATTAAATAAACTATAATTATATTAAAACAACCCTTAGTACAATCACAATAACGGTTACGCCGCCAAATTCTTGGAGCACGAAAATTTCATTTCTAAATTAAACATTTTTCTTTTGTCTTTTATATTTTTCCTTGAATTGTTTTAATTCTATTTGATCTTTGTACCGTATTGTATTGTACTGTTCGACGTAATATAAGCTCGAATGTTAATACGGTCATTGTGTTCCATATTGACTTTTAATTTTTGACCGAGGACCGCTTTCGTTTCATATTTATCCCAGCGTGAGTACGTATGTACTACAAATTTTGTGTAAATTGAGTAAAATTTTTATTTTTCAATAATTAAACTATTAAACTTATATTTAATATACTAGCGACTTGCCAGCGGCTTCGCTTTTAATACATGATTATTCATTTAACAAACAGAATTGACTGACACTCATATATGTTGATGTCAATGACTAATTTAATTTACTCATTTAGAATCAGCCTTAAGTGTTAAATTATTTTGGGTAAGGCTTCTTTGGAAAATAACTGTAATAATTGCATATTACAAAAAATACCCAAATCGAATCGAATACTCCAATATCGAAATCGAATTCAAAATAATTAAATGAATCGAATATCGAATCAAAAATATTTAAACCTCCTTTTTGTTTTGAAAGTCGGTTAGAAAAACAGATGTATCATAAACAAATCCAGGTTTATTATACGTATAAGTATAGATATGCTTCCTTTATATTTGCAGGCAAACTTATGCCTTGGTGTCATTGAAATGCCGATAACTTTTTTTTAATGAACCGATTTTGATGAAACAAAGTTACGATGCTAAGTTGAGTTAAAACAAAGCAATTGGTGAAAGTTTGAAGTAAATCGGTTCAGTACTTTAAGAGATTATAGCGTGATAGAAAAAAATATTTTTTATTAATAATAATTTAAGATTTTTAAAATATATTGATCAAAATTACTAGTACAAGTACACTTTATACGATAATCCTATACCAGTAGTATAAATCTTATATACAAACATCGATTTTTTTTCTAAGATATTATAATTCTAATAATATTTATTATGTATTATACTAACAAAGTTCAAGAGTTACGCTAGAGGTCAGATCAAAGGAAAATCTAAGGCGATTCGGGATAATACGAACGCGATATGATCCCGGTGAAAGTTATAGCTTATTAACTTATTATCGAATCTATTTATTGCAAAAATCCTTATAGCTCATAGATAGAGTCAAATTAAGGCCAGCCGTGGCGCAGTGGTACCTACAAAGTATAACTGTCCGCGAGACTGGTTGTGGGTTCGATCTCCACTTGAGAAAATGTAATTTAAATGTATATTTTCATTTCTTCGCTTTGGTGTCGAGACAAAACCACTCAACACGCAATGCCTTCAGAACTCAGCGAAAAATTGACACCGGGGTCTAAGTGCTGTGTGCGGGATTCAGCGTGAAGCTGATTTGATTTTTTTTTATGAAAGCCTATCCTTCTACAAGCGGAATAAAGCGTGAAGCTAAAAATATTAAATGCCTTAAAAACTGATGGCCGCTAATTAAAATCTTTTTCCTTTAATACTAATCAAACATTTAACTACCTGTCGTTAAAGTTCCTTGGATCTCATTTATTCTACACTCTACAATAAAAGTTCTTAATAAAACTTCAAGCCCTTCTATTCAATCATTTTATGCTATATCTATATATTTAGTTTAAAAATACTTATGGATCTTTCATATTTAGTAGTAGCGTAGCCAGAAAGAACCTTTAACCTGTTACCTTTCTGTTGTTCATTTCTGCCTAATTTTAAGACATTCCGAGTTGTATTGCGAATCCCCTCCTATCGCCGTTCTTTGTCTTTCCATAGAAGATAATTCACTAAATGAAAAGTTCCTGATGGAACTCAACTATTTAAGTGGTCTTAACACTCAACGCCTAAAGAATTCGGTAAAAAGCTTACTTTCCATTTCTTGAAATGGTAATATGTTAATGGGGAACGCAGTGTTTCAACACTACATCCACGGGTTCCCTCTGGCTACCGTTCTATGTGAGCTATGAACAGCTTGAGGCTATAAAAAAAATTGAATCCACAATCAATTGGAATTACATAAATATTTCCTATCTGCTTAAGGGCTCAAGTAATACTAATATAGCGTAAACAAAAAGCATTACGCTTTTTTTACACAACAAACTAGTCAAGGGAAACCGTAGTGTCAAGACTCTTCTCCACTTCCGCCCTTATTCAAGACAGCGTGTTGAACAGCGGAAATCAACGCCGCATTAGTCTACCACCACGAGACGACTCATTCTCTAACTCAATCTACCGAGTGCAAATCGAATCTATAATCACATTTACCGATATTTTTTCTCCATTTCACCACGATGAGTAATCCTAACTAATATACCGTTAATAATATGGTAATATAATATTATTAGGTTAGTTACCCTCATTGTAAATGAATGGCCGAGCTGAACATCCACTAGCGGAAAGCAAAAGAGGATTACCTCTTATATATTATTTAAATTTTATGTCCATCCTAATGGACGATACGGCCATGTCGTATTAAAACTTAGTTGTATTCAGTATTGAAATCATGTTTTAGTTTATTTGTAAGTTTTTAAAATAAATGCCTCCAAAATGGAGGAAAGTTGGAAACGGGATGACTAGGTTCCCTTTATCCTACCTTAGGTGGAAAACAGCGTAAAGCTGAAACAATATTTTAATTTGCCGGTTTTATTAGATAGGGATGAGAGCATGCAATAGATACTAATGGCAGTACAGTGTTAGAAGATTAGTTAGAAAATAAACTTAAATATATAGAAATATATACATATATATATAAACTTTATCAAAGAGAATTAACTCAAATTAATTTTAAGCATTAGGTATAGTTTTTAATGTAACGTTCTGTTAAAGTTTTAAATTTATTATGTAATTTGATATCTTCAATTATTTTTTTAGCTTCACGCTGTATCCCGCACACAGCGGGGTAGGCAAGGAATCTAGTATTAAGAGGTTCCGATATCAGAGCGAAAAAATGCTAATATCATCAATTATATTTTATACTTTTTCATTAGCTTTTAAATATTATATATTGACATCTTTATTTTATTTATTTTTTTCATAAAATAATAAATAATAAATAAGAAAGTATTGGTGATTTTAAATACATTAGAAATGTATTGTACTTTTTCTTTTTGTTCTACCCGTGCGTTGAAAAAGTTACTGAAGTTCTAAAGGAAAGGGAATATCCACTGATTAAAGTCGTAGAGTCCGATTTCTAACGACGGTTCGCTATTAGAAGACAATATACCTTTGCCTTACATATATAAAAAACATTTTTTTATTTTTTGTAGCTTTTCGCTTTATCCTATCCTTAGTTTAACGTGGCAGAGGGAACCTGGGAATCTAGTATTAAGATACTCCATTCCCTACTTTTCTCCGAATTCTGGAGACATTTGCGTGTTGAATGGCGAAATTCAACGCCGTGCTTTTATTCGATGCCAAAGCGAAGAGATGAGAATATTAAGCATTTCAATTCCTCGAGTGCAACAAAACACTTGTCCTTGGTGATCGACTGGGTCAATCAATTACTTAAATGTCCTTATTCAGATTTGTTTTTAAAGTAATTTTTTTTTAATTGCTGTTGAAACCAAACCACCCATAGGTAAGTCTAAATAAATCGATGAAACGTAAATGCTACGTCAATTCATCTCTATATATAGTGAAACAGTAAAAATATCTTGTCTGTACATTTTGTATTTTTGACTGAAATGGATAGAGGGATAGTGAAATAGTTTCGATTCCATATTCAATTTATTCATTCGATTAATTATTTTGGATTCGATATCGACATTGGCTTATTCGATTCGATTTGGGTATTTTTTGTAATATGCAATCATTACAGTTATTTTACAAAGAATCTTATTAATCCTTACACAAATCAATAATTTAACATATAAGGCTGCTTCTGAACGAGTAAATTAAATTAGTCTTTGACATTAACACATATAACACTGACAGTCTGTCAGTCAATTCTGTTTATTTAATGAATAATCATGTATGGGGACGCCACAAAGAAAGAACAACAACATTAATCATGTAGATCAAGCGGTCGAAGCCGCTGGCGGGCCGCGAATATAATAATAAAAGTTTAATGTCTCATCTCTCTATACGAAAAATTATGGAAGTTATATGAGAAAATGTATCTTTGAGGGTAGTTATAAATATAGTTTTTAATAGAACCCAAAACAGTGATATTTTAATTGTTTGCCCGTTTGTCTGTGGATTCTCAGATTAAATGTAACAGTGGAATTTAATAAATATGTAGACTATGCTCGAAGTGTACTTAGTTGAAGCCACATTATAAAACCCTTTTTGATTTATGTTCCTTTAGTATTCATAAGAAGATTACATTAGTATAAGTATCATAGATTTGTATAAAACTTATTCTTCATTCGGTTTCATTGTTTCCTCCTATATCTTATAATAGTACTTTAATCTTTTAATACTCTAACTAGAAAAGAAAGATAATGTTATATCTAATGTATTTGCATCTTTTGATTCAATAATAGTGAAACCACCCTAGCTTATGTAGTATTTTGTTTCTTTTTTTATATATTCTCATATTTCTTTCTTTGTTGAAAGAAGGTACAATAAAAAATAAAGGTATACATATACATACACTTATATTGTATTTTCATAAAAAGACTTGACTCTCAGAGAACCTTTTCCATAGCATATCAAAGGCGGAACTTAACGCCGCATCTTATTTTAATAGAGCAGAGAGTACACTATAATAATATTTTTAGATGAGGATCTAAGCCTAAGCAACCGGTAAAAATCATACATTGTCGTCTGACTGTGCCACGGTAGCCTCTATTAATTGGATGTTATTTAAAAGAACTACAATTTCTCTCTTTATTTCACGTGGCAGAGAAGACAGTTTCCTGACTTTCCACTCAATTTCGAAACATTAAGTTGAGTGGCGGAACTCAACGCCCTTGCTAATGTGGAGAAAAGGAATTAAATATCAAAATTATTTTTAAAATATTTAATATTTTAATTTCTCGATGGGATAACGAGGAAAAGCGCGGCGTTGAGTTCCGCCACTCAACAAGCGATGTCCCCAGAATTTGACGGAAAAGTGGAACGGCAGTGTCTAATGGGAACAGAGAGTAAATAGAGTAAAAATCTCATTTTAAAAATGCAAGATAATGTACTTTACTTTGATGGGAAAAAGTTTTATATAACTTTGTTATTGGTCACATTGAATAAGTAATTAAGAAACAAAAAGAAATTTTAATTTCTTGACTATAGATACTTTTAGTATATTTTGCTTCGCTTATTGAAATAGAAATTTAGAAAATTTTAATCTGAATCTGACCTAATTATTTTAAAACATAAAAAAATTAAATAAAGGTGTCAAATTATTCTCATTTATTGTTTTAATGTGAAACTCTAAATAATATGAAGAAGTATTACAATTATATAATTACGATTAAATATATTTAAAGCCGTCGCGGCGCAAAGGTACAGTATCCAACTGTTAGTGTCGGTTGTGGGTTCGATTCGCACTTGGGACAATGATATGTTTCCATTTCTTCGCTCTGGTAATAAAACAAAAAAGGTCTCGAAAATTGAATGGAAAGTGAAGAAGGTAGTTTCTGCAGGTTCTACCCTGCTATATGCAACAAAATAACAGTGTATTGCAGTTCACAGTATTTATTTTAGAATGTTTATTTTTCATTTATAATTAATATTTATTAATAAATATTATCTTTTATCAAAAATTAGTACATATTATAGTTTATAAAATAAATTGAAACAAAATAGCATAGTGAAACAGCGTCTGACTCCAAACGCGAAGGGTGTGGGTTCGATCCCCATTAGGTAGAATGAATTATTATGATTTTCATACAAATAAAGAGCAACGTTGAGTTCCACCCCTCACACACTGTCTCGAATTCGAGCGAAAAGTGGTTTTACAAAATTACAATTGAAAATCATTATATTTACACAAAAAAAGGAAAAAAAATAGTAGTTCAAGATTTTTTAGATGTTAAGTTAATATTTTTCTCAAACCTTACTTTCGAATTTTCAGACCGTAACACATATTACGCGCGATTTTCCTTTGGGACTGCGATCGGAAAAGTCATTTAAATATGACATTTACATTTATAAGAAAAGTAATTTGGTCCAGATTTCTTTGTATATTTTATGAAAGTTTAGTTATTTCAATAAAACTCTCTAGTTTTATTGAAATAACTAAACTTGAAAAAAAACTCTCTCTTGAAAAAAAAATTTTTTTTTTTAATGTAAAGAATATTTTATTTTTTATGTAAAAATTATAGTATACTAACTAATATTATGATTATTATGATTTTTCATTACATTTTTATATTTATTATTAAGTTAGTTTTTAAATAACGAAAACTAAACTAAGTTAACTTATATTTATAACTATTAATTTTAAGATAAAATTACAGATTTATTTTCCAATTTGAAAATATAAGAAAACAAATAACACAAAAATTAACTTTATTCATACTCAGAAAAAACATAAGTAAAAAAAGAAAAAATATTAGTTGAAAAAATTAAAAAGCCTTACCTTATTTGGTCTTTTCGGTGATTTCGAAAGTTCTGAGCGACGAAGTGCAACAAGTTCCGTTGGAAGCGCGCCCGTCGCATTTATAGTCGCTTTGGGCTTGGGCGGGCGTAGGGCGGAGCTACGCACGCGGCCTAAACAGGTAGCTTATTATTATATATATATAGAAAATAATAGTTTTAAAGTATTAACAGAAATAAATACTAATTATTACTACTATTTATTAATATGATTCGAATACATACTAAATAAAATAATATAAGAAATATGATTAATATGTCTGAAAATTTATTATTCGAGAAAAAATATTTTATCTATAATCGTCAACGCTATATACGTAAAAATTAAAGATTTTTTAAGCTTTTTTGGCTGTTTTAAAAATAATAATTATTATTTAAAAATATATAAATTTAACGCGGCGTTGAGTTTCGCAATTCAACACAAAATACAGTATTTTTAACGTTGGGGACCGTTCGAATCTTTGGGGACCCAATGACCTGTGCAGGGCTTGACACATTGGCTTTGCGTAGAGATGTCTCCTCACTGTGTGCTCTCTACCACATTTATCATGGGAAGTGCTCTGGAGAACTATTTGACCTGTTACCTGTCGCCAAATTTTCTATCCGCACAGTACGTCATAAACCCAAATACCATCCACACCATCTAGATTCGTAGCCCTCCATTACTGTGTGGTTTCGTAGAAACTTCCTTCCACCCGCCACGAAACTGTGGAATGAACTCTGCGGCAGTGTTTTCAGGTCAATATGACCTGGGTACCTTCAAAAAGCGCATTAATCTCCACCTTAAGGGCCGGCAACGCACCTGTAGCTCCTCTGGTATTATACGGGGTCGTGGGCGACGGTGATCATTTACCATCAAGTCACCCGTACGCTCTTTTGCCTTGTCTTTTTTCCATAAAAAAAAACAATTACGAAATGTTAAAAATACCTTTTTCCTCAGTCAGAAAGACATATTTGTATAGGAAACGTATTCAAATTTAATGAACCCTGTTACCGGCAGCAATACAAATTTATTAATATCTCAAATGCGAAATCTTTAAAAATCACTGAACTACCCCCTTATGTTATAGGGACGATATGAAAAAATAAAATAAATAAGTAATCATTCAAAATAATAGATCAAACCCACAACCATGTCGTTTATAATAGGAAGCCACTACACCACGATGGCCTAAGTTAATCATTGTATTGTTTTCTTTCTATTTCTCATATTGTCATAATTAAATTAAGATTTGTTTTAATTAATGTTTTTACCTAACCGCGCCACAGCCTTGTATGTTTTATAGCAGATATCATTCAAGAAAGAACTTACCTCATGTAGACATATAAAAAGTTAATACCTAAAGAAAATTATATAAAAACAAGTTAAGTTAACAAACAACATCCATTTGGCTTAGAAATTATTTTGCTTGGAATATTGCCTTATATTGTAGATAGGGTGGGTTTAAATCCTTTTGCGTTTGAAATCTTATGCATTAGTTTATTCTTATTTTTTGGTGTCGAGGCATAGCCCGTGGTTGAGTTCCGCCAACCAACATGCTACGCCTATATAGAATTCGGCGAAACATCAGGAATACACTCTGCCTACCCCTCTGTGAGCGAGATACAGCGTGAAGCAAATTTTTTTAGAAAACTTTTAAACACTCTAAGGCGTTGAGTTTCATTAATCAGCATGCCATATACGTGGGAATTGTTTGACCGTATTTCACAAACAGAATTTTGTATTTTGCGAGCAACCGAAAGCGTTATCACCATCACCACCTGGGTTCCTTGTTCAGTTCGAAAACCCAGTGTACCAGATATTTTGTTCAATGGACATGCAAATTAAGGAACCAACTACCACCTTATCAAAGGGCGGATTACTTTACTTAAAAGATACTTCCTCTGATGCTGTATATTTTCTTTATTGGGCGTCGGTTAACACTTAACGTCAGGTTACCCGCTAGTTTGTTTGTTTTTTTTTTGGGTTCATGCTATATTCTGCATCTACCAGGTAAGGTAAAAGGGAACCTAAG
>DWGR01002872.1:0-12958 GCA_018247715.1 Heliconius burneyi | reverse complement strand
AGGTAAAGTACCCAACTAATGGACTAATATTATATTGCTAAGTTCCAAACATAATATTTACATTATAGTCCAAGCTACCCACAATTAATTTTATAATTTAGAATTTTATAATTCAGAAGTTTTCGTGACGCAGTAGGGAACAATTTTCAAACAAACTTCTTACAACCTAATTTTCGATACAATTTCCATTCATTCCCCTGAGCGGAAATCAAACTTATTTACCTTAAATATTTATTTCCGTATTATATATATATATTTATTTACGTTTATTATTAATTGACTAGTTACTGAGCCAATGAGCCACGTACCTTTAACAACACTAGTACTATTAATTATGAATAAATTATTTTACTTAACAAGGTAAATATTATTTTCAAACATAATTTAACCGCTAGCTATAATGTACCTGCAGGTTTGCTTGCATAATAAAATTGAGATAACTTAGAGTTATAAATGACATATTTTTTTTCAGCTTCATGATGTATCTAGCATGTAGCAAAAGTAGGTAAGTTTTCGCCTCTGAAAAGTTAATAAATCTTTTATGGGTCTCAGTATACGTGTATATAATAAAATCTCACTGTTCAAGAATATTTAGAGGATAAATATGCATGGAATTAATGTCTGTTGGATGTCATGCAGGATAGCTGCCAGCTAATGTAATAATTAATTATACCATTGACTTTGAAAAGAGCAACTGTTAAGTTTCTTGCCGGCTCTTCTCAGCAGAACTGCCTTCCGAACCAGTGGTAGCTTTTTGTTTGTATGTTTACTCGACGATTCAAAAGTGCTTACATAGTCTATTTGAATAAAGAATATTTTGAATTTGCATTTAAATTTGTAGGGAAGGCAAAGGGAACCTAGTATTAAGACTCTCCGTTTCCCACTACTCGCCGAATATTGGAGACACTGTGTGTTGAGTGGTGGAACTCAATACCTCGCTTTTTTTCGACACAAAGAGAAAATAAAAAATCATTTATTGAAATTGGAATTGAACCTACAATCTAGCGTGTTTATAGTCACACGCTTATGTCACGACAGGTTAATATAAATATATAAGAGACGACAAATTCTAAGTGCCTGAGGTAACTTTAGGCGGAGGTGTAGTGAGATACATCGAAATAATTCACGTGATAAAGTTAATACAGTTTTGCCTTCCTCAATACGTGAAGTATTAAGGATGGCAATGCTATTATTCATTATAAATATATTTTTTCTTTTTGGAACCTGTTCTTTCCTAAGACAGTCCCTAAAATTGGGACTTTCAGTATTTTTTGTAAATAAATTATAATACGTGTCACAAAGCCACGTGAAAAGTATAAGGAGTAAGCTGTCAAACTAAAGAATAATATCGTTCGATTTCACGACGATTTTCTTTTGTATAAAAGAAAATAAATTGTTGTGAATAATAATACAAGAAGATTTTTTATAAAAAAATAAAAAATAATAAGGTTATTTTATTAAAACATAAAATAGTGTTTCCAGTTCCATATTACCCTCGTTTACCTTATACCTAATAATAGCAGTAGGTAACTGGCCGCAACAATTATTGTGTGGGGAAGCCCGTGAGTAAGAAAGTTAGCGTAATTAGGCAGTTAGCCTCCCCCAGAGCGGATCCCCAAAAAAATTTATGAAATATAATATTTCCCCAAATATTTTTTTATATTTTATGTGGAAGAAAAAGTTGAGATTTATAAATAATTTTTTCACATTTTTATTTAATTTCACGCTAGAGACACTGGGGACCTAGTGTTAAGACTCGTTTCCCATTTTTCTACACATGTGTTTGGTGGCGAAACTGAATGTTACACTTTGTCTTGAGGCCAGGATGAGGAAATTGAAATATTTTTTTCCTCTGAGTTGGAATCGAACTCAAAACTGTAAGCGCGACGTTTACACCCAGACGCTGTGCAGTTGTGCCACTGCTCCACTAAGGCCTCAATCTTCTTGCAATTATCTAATTATTTACAATTGGAAAATTATTTGAGAGAAAATTATTTTTGCGGCATATTTTGTCTAAAAATTATTTGAGACCGTGGCGCAGCGGTACAAGGGTGTAACTGTAACTCGACGATTGTGGGTTCGATCCCCACTCGAGTATCTAAAATATAAATAAATCATAAAATAAATCAGCTTCACGCTGTATCCCGCACCAGTAGGCATTGCGTGTTGAGTGGCAGAACTCAACGCCGCGTTTTGCCTCGGCACCAGCGCGAAGAAATGGAAATATAAACGTAAATAAATGTGTAATATTTATTTACGTTTATATTCCTCGAGCGGGGATCGAACATACAACCGTCGCGTTACAGTCACACCCTTGTGCCGCTGCGCCACGACGGCCTCTGAAATACTTATTTAAGTTTATATTTCCATTTGTCGCTCTGGTGCCGAACACGGAAGCACGGAGTAACTTAACACTAGGTTCCTTCTGCCTACCCTGCTGTAGAGGGATACAGCGTGGAGCTGATTGAAATTGCTTAGGTTAATCTACCTACTCAACATGAAACATGATGATAATAAAATACGATTATGTATTAACTGTTTTTTCCAAAGAAACCTTTTGCAAATCAAAATGATTAAATCAAGAACCCACTTATCATCGGACAGCGTCGGACCTATAAAAACAAATTTCTAAATAACAAAACAACGCGAACGTCATTAATTTGTTCCCAAATATCTAATTACAAGGTATTCAACTTTTACAAAAAAATACCACGAATTAAATACTTTTATATCACCAGTATCATAAAATTGTTCTGCAAATACATTATATTTTTTTGTATAAAATTGTATAAAAACACCTCCTGAGTTTTGATTTAAAAGATATTGTGTAAACAGTATTTAGTTAAGAGAGGCAGGGAGAGATCTCGGTGGACATTGGAGAATACAGTATCGATTATACTTGACCTTTCTGGTCACCCGAAAAGCATTATGACCCTTATGAGGACAGGATAGGGACAAGAGTAGTATTTGGCGCTCCGTTATTTCTAGCTGCCTTGTCACGGAATTGTGTTTTTTTTAAATAATATCTCTGATATGCGAAAGTGCAGCGTTTCGACTGGAAACAAATATTGTTTGGAAGGTTGGTGTATATGTACAATATTTATATTTATAGCAGAACATATTTTGCAAATTGTACAGGTGAATTGACCACAATAAATAATTATTTACTTTGTATTATATGTTTTATTAACGTCCCATATGATAACTATTTATTTTTTTGGTTACGCGTTACAAAAATAATGGAATGGGATAATGGAAAAGAATCTATCAACGTGCTTTATCTAACAAAACCAGGTAAGCACATATTGCAGACAAATGCTCCCCCTCGTGGGATATGAATCCATTATAGTCACTATTCGTTTCTTGTAAATTAGTTTGCTTGTTGAAATGGAAAATTCCATCTTTTCCTATTGTCGTAGAAACTTAAAGAAATATCCTGCTAACGAGATTAATGGCCAGAGAGGCCAGTGGTCGCGCAGGGTGACAAGCATGCAACTGTGAACGCGACAGTTTGTTAGTTTAATACTCAGTCGAGGAAATGAAATAATTGACATGTTTCGCTTGGGTAACAAGGCAAAACGCGGCGTTGATTTCCATTACTCAACTTGTGATGCCTCAAGAATTCGAAGAAATGTGGGTAACGGAATCTTAATGGTAACGGCGTGTATAGATTTCCAAGTTCCATGTGAAGCTAAAAGAGCCCTGTTAGTGCTCTTCTACATTGCCTTATCCATCTGAAATTTATAATTTATAAGTAGAGTAATTTCATTAGTGAGTTATCTGTCGATTACTCAATAAAAAGTTCGAGTTTAAATTTAACAATACTTTCAGCTGGAGATCGAACCCACGACCATCACGTGTGCAATAAAGACCCTAAAAGACATCATATCTTCCAAATTTTTACGATCACGTATAACATTTATCTAGATTTCATTTTCAAAATAACACCGCAAATAATAAAAAGGAAGTGCTTCAATGGAATAAAAATGCTCCACATCCAAGAGTGGATCATAAAGGGACAAATAAAATCATTTATGTCGCGTATTCAAAACATCGCACCGTCTCTGCCATAATTTTTGTAATGTTGCTAATTTATATTGTGTTTTCATTTAAATGTTATAATGTAATCTCGTTTTCGTATTTTTCTTGGAAATTTTTGAATTTTCCAAAGTTGTTAAATATGGAAATAAAATAAAGACATATAACATATTTTGAATGTAATTGAATTAAAACTTTTATATACGAGTATATATTACAGAGTAAAAAAGGGAAGCAGAGTAGCATCTCTGATTTTCGGTATTGTTCCTTTATTTCTACTGTAAATTCACATTTTTTGACAAGTTTCTAACTCTAGATCGACAGGAAACAACCTTTAAGTTTTATATACTTGGAGAATTTCATGCAATATGTCCCAAACTATTACCATAAACGCTCGTGTCTTGTGATTGCGTTGAATTAGATCAATATTTTGTGATTGATTTTGAAGAGATCAATTCTCTCTGTCTCCCAGGGACTGCAGACTTGGACTTCGGTTAAAACTCAATGCAATCTTAATAAATATTATCTTGATAGATAGGCAGACAGTCACTAGGCAACCAATATGAGTCATTTTTATACATACGGAACCCTAAAAAGAGTATTCAATATACATAATTTAGTTTTATAAGTTAGTTTAGTTAGCCTAAAAGACAAAATCGAAAAAAATACCTAGAAGCGAAGCTCTATTTCATTCGACCACATCGATAAGATCCAATTTTCCTTATCATAGGCTCTATAAATATTTCATAAAGATAATAGCTATTAGATAGAGTTGTACATTCGGGCTCCAAGTGAAAGTAATTTATCCTACATTTTCTGATAGTTTCAAAATTTGTCTGAGCAGTATAATTTATGATGTTATTTAACCTTACTTTTAATATATTTGTAACGTAATTCCGCACGGGAATTATGAATCTTTTATTTCTGCGAGTGTGAATAGAATAATGTACATTTTACTTACTATATTACGTCTTTTAGCTTCACGCTGTATCTCACACATAGCAGTATTTTTTTTATGGTAAAACCATGGCAAACGAGCGTATGGGTCACCTGACAGTAAGTGATCACCGCCGCCCACGACACCGCGTAACACCAGATGAGTTACTTGTGCGTTGCCAGCTTATGGGGTTGCTGGGCACCGGAGCCCGGCATGACCTAATGCGAAACGCAGTGGCATAAAGCCACTACTTCACGTCGGTTTTAAATGTCGGGGGTGGTAATTATCCGGTCGAGTCTGCCCATACGTGTCGCCATTGCTGGCGGCGTGACTCTCCCACTCGTAAAAAGTATAGACAGTATAGACAGAATCAACCTTGAAGCATAGAGTTATGTCTCCTTCTTCCAGTTTCCATCAAATCCTAGTCCTAATCCTAGTCGAACTCAGCTTGTTGCTCATTTCCACGAATCGGAACCACCACGACAGGCCTCATTCTAGAATAGTTAATATTCTGTACTTAATATAATACGAGTAAATTTGTTGCTCAACGTCACGCTGTGATTAGGTTTAACCTGTTTACCCTGCTGGTTAAATTGATGACACTTCTAAATAATTTTAAAAAATTATAATTTTTCAATAAAACTTTTAACTATAAAATTCCTCCGCTATGTAACAAAATTAGAGACTAGTTTACTCAAGAAACTTTATAAAATAACTGTAACAAGCTAGTGGGCGGAGTGTCATGCCGGTACGTAATTGCTTAACTTTATGCATAATTGCTGAAAACTTCTTAGAATTTTGATTCAAAATGACCGGTCAAGAAATTCCCAGTAGAATTCAGTTTTAAATTTTTTTAAATTATAGCTGAAGGAAATTTTATTTGGAATTCCTATGTTTTTTAAGTTATAGACTGCGAAGTCGTAAAGTTTATTGTTTCAGTTATCTATCTAGCGTTTAGGTATCATTATAGTCAAAGCTTTAGATTAAATATTAAGTTTATTAAAAAAAATCAATAAAATGCATGGACGGCTTCCAAGAGGCGCGAGTTGAAATCCCGCTACGTTCAAATTTTCATACATTTTCTAAAAAGTATTTTTCTTTCCTTAGTGTGGAATAGCACTTTAAAATACGTAATGACGATAATGAGGTAGCGGACTTATAAATATCTCCCAGATATACTAACATCAGTGTTTGGATCAAGCTCTCCTGTTTCTAGACTTTGCAAGTCGGTAAATGAGTACAGTGACCTATTTGACATTAATGCTGATTCAACTAACAAGATACGATTAATATTGAACACCAAAATTCAGTCATTCTAAGATCTTAACATTTTTAAAAATTTTCTTCTTTACCTGTTTTATGCCTGCGCTTAGGAGTTTATTTTACAATTTTAATATAGCAAGAGGTATCTACCTGTAAATGTTTGTTACATTTAGTATTAGTTCCATATACTATGTATCTTCTTTGTATGATTGATGTAAACAAATGTTGGTGGATCAATAAATAAATAAATAACTTATAACAAGCATATAAGAATTTCGACGTAGCTCGATGAGAACGTATGGCTTAGCGGTAGCAGCGTAGGGAAGGTTTTCAACAGGCGCGGTCTTAAACGTTTTCCAAAAATATTTTTTCTTTCCTAAGTGTGGAATAATACTTTGAAGTTGTTAAAAACAACAACATCATTTATTATTCTAGTAGGTATTGAACTTATAGCCATCGTCATAGTTGAAGTGTAATTGATTCCATGTTAGTGCTAAATACCGCTATCAAGATATTAATAGAACATGACTTAGTGTAATGTTAGAGGAGGTAGTGACTAGAGACCATTATTATCTTGTAATTGCTATAATAGATCAAAGATGACGGTATGATCAATTGATCATAACTAGTAAGATGAGTATCAGCTTCACGCGTTTTCCTGCAAAGCAGGGTAAGCAGAGGGAACCTACTGTTGAAACACTCTTTCCCCACTTTTTCTTCCATTTTTAAGACATAGAGCGTGGAATAGCGGAGCTAACGTCGGAGAAACAAAAATAGTTAATTCTTCCATGTGGAATCTTAACCAAAACCGCTTGTATTTAAAAATTGCTTTATTGTACAGTTTAAATACATTCATACATACATTGTGAGTGAGATTGCGAAACTTAACGCCGTATTTTATGGATCGAGGAAATGATAACATTATTGAAATAAAGTCATCAACCAAATCATATAGGATGTTAGGCGTAGAAGTTAACGACACACATAACTTACATAATAGGTATATTTATACCATTGAACAAACAAAAGACTATACCAAGTATAGAATTGGTTCTTTTTTTTCGTTAGCAGGGAAAGCGGAGGGAACCTAAAAACCTAGCGTTGAGGCACCTCGCTCCTATTAAGACAATTCCGTCTCCGCTTTCTACCAAATTTTGGGGGCATTGCTTGTTGAGTCGCAGAACTTAACGTTACACTTTGCCTCGTTACCAAAGTGAGGAAATATTTCATATCCTGGGATGGGAACGGAACCTATAACCTGTCGTCTTTATAGTCACAAGCTTGTACCACTGCGGCTCGTCTTACTTTATTGTCTGTAAGGACTGTATACTCTAAAATATTAAGACGATAGTAGGTATTTGAGTGCAAATGAATTACCTATTAAATAGAAACATCAAAGCTCTTTTGTATGATAGAAGAATAATTTCCTGCCACTCAGTCTTTGTAGTTTTATCTATTAAAGTGCTTTCATGACATCATGTAGTTAATTAAACTATCGTGGCTCAGTGGGACAGTATTTTATTCTATGGTGGGTATGTTTGTTGGTTAAATCATCATTTATTAGAATTAGTTTTTTTTTTCATTTTCATGGTCTGCCAGCGTTGCATTTCACTCATCAACACGCAGTCTCGATTTCGGGAGAACAGCGTAAAATGAAGAGTCTTAACATAAGGTTTCTTGCTTTACGCGATATAAAACAATCTGAAGCTTGAATCTGGAGCTCCCCATAATCGTTTCGTTACCAGAGGAAGGGAATCAAAATACGAAATATTTCATTCCCCGATGTGAGAAGCGAACCCACAACCAGCACCATGCGCCATCACGGCCTATTTACTTATATAAACAATCTTAATCGTGTATGTTATACATATATACATATAGTTTATAGTATTAATTACACAGATAATGCATGTCTAGTCTCATGTACTATGACGCCTGACGTTTGACCGCGTCAAGTTGATTTGTAGTGCTTTAATTAAAGCTGTATTATTATTTTATTATAGAAGCCATTCGTGGCCCAAGAGCACAAATGTAGGAATGTAAATTATTCTTATAACAATTATATAATCGAGAGAAAGTGCGGCGTTGAATTCCGTCACTAAACACGCAATGCGTCAAAGATTTTATTTTAATGGAGTGTCTTACATAAGGTTCCCTCTGCCTACCCAGGGGTGTGCGGTTTACAGCGTGAAGCTGGTTTCCTATTATTAGCTTTTACTTCACCACTTCGTATTTTAATTTCACCACCACCACAGGGGTATGGTGAAAAGAAAATAACTTAAATTTCACATTCTAAGTTACTGAGGTCATGTCGTTTATAAAACTCAGTTTAATCAAACAATCTCATCTTGTAAATATCAAATTATTTTAGTCGAAAAAGAAGAAGTTACACTTTTAATTTTTGAACGTCAAATACTTTACCACCAGTACCGGCGAAGTACCGGCTCAAGACATACAACTTAAGAACAATTAAAAAGTTTAATTTGAAAATGAAAATCTAATTAGCTATTATTTTTATAACATTTTGAAGTAAATCTGAAATACTGCGTGTATCCATACTGAATCAATCAAAAAATAAATAAGATTTTTTATCTCTATTAAGCGGTAATCTTCAACAGCAGACGGTAATGCTGTGCGCTGTAGTGCCTCTAGTTTCCAGGCTTTTCAATTTTCGTACTTTTTGACCATATATTGTATATATCCAATTTTACGTTAATAACGGTTTTTGGCGTGCTTTTATATGGACCGATTTGACGCGAAAAATTACGAGCTCATCTTCGTCTCCTCAGCCTTGTGAAGAAAAAGTTATTTGGCCCGTTTATCTTCAAATTGATCTTTGCTACCGTTATGATTTGTTCCGCCGTAATCAAAGGTCAGATGGTGGTGTCTAAGTGGCTATGATGTTCCCGCAACCTATTGAAAAAAAAAAATTCCCTGACTTCGATATTACCATATAATATTATATTTATTGGCGTTGAATGTTTTTTTGCAATATCAGCTTCTACTTACATGATTTATAGACGAGGACTTTTCTGCAGAAGGAAAGCAATCAGTCTGCCACCGACAAGGCTTCCTCTAGTCGCTTGCCGTTCTTCGCATTATATTTTTTATTTACTTGGGTGTGATATTAGCTATGTTGTGTTGCAGGAACGTATTATTAGGAAACTCATGAACTCATTTAAATCTGGCAACTAGTTTTTGTGTGTAAGTGGAACAAACAACCCTGCTCACAAACATTCACATTTATAATATTAGAAGAATGTTAGTAGGAGAGAGCAAAAGTATTGTTACTTAAAATTTAACTATTCACGGGTCATTGTTAACATACAACATTGTAGACATTGTATGTTGAGCGGAGAAACTCAACCCCGCGCTTTTGTCTATTACAAGAACGAGTAAATGAAAATATTAAATAATTAATTCCTCCGAACGGGAATCGACCTACAACCATCACGTTTACAGTCACACGCTAGGGCCACTGAGCCACCATGTCTTAATGCCTAATTAATGCCAATAATTCAAATATTTGGTTCATAGTATATTTGCATATTAACTTCACCTTGATACCTCCAAGCGATCTTGAGGAAGATCCTGTGAGGGTCTAAGGTTACCCTTTTGCGGTACACGCCCCCAATACACATAATTACAATAAATTATTATACTAATGGTTCAATGAATTTTTAATAACCTTATGTTGGTTTGTTTTCGATATATCAACTCTGCGTTATACAAGGTTAAACATAACTTGTGACTATATTTTGCTGCTACACGATAGCAAATACGATATATTTCATTGCACTCATGCAAGTTATCGGGACTTTCTATAGTCTTAATGTCGCACTTACGCAATTGTAAATGAACGTTATATGATAATTTAATGTACATTTGACTCTCTGGCAACAAGGCAAAGCGCGGCGTTGAGTTCCACTCAAAACTCAATACCTTAAGTACCGCAAAGTGGGAAGTGGAAGTTTCTTAATAGGAACGGAATATCTTAGCACTAGCTTCCCAGGTTCTGTATATCCTACTATGTTTCCCCAGGCTTTGCCCAATTTTTGGTATATTGCTTGTTTAATGGTGGAACTCAGCGCCGCGTTCTGTCTTTTTACAACGAGCGAGATCGAACGCATAACTATCGCATTTATAGTCAGATCATATTTTCAACTGTGTCTGTGTGTGTTTTCAAGACGTATAAAAAATACACCGACGGTCTATGGATTCTAAGCCGAGCGATGGTTGAAAGACGCATGAATTCAAATCCTATTTCAAACTGTTACTTTTAAAAAACATAAGAATTTAAGTATATGAGAGATATTTTTTCTAAACAGAATATAAGAGCTTAGGATGTGAGTAATATATATTATTTCTTATAAGTACATTCTTTTAGCTTTACAGAGGGAACATGGCAACAGAGTGAGACACCCCGTTTCCAATAAGTCACCGCTGAATTCTGGAAGCGTGGCATATTTAGTGGTGGAACTCAACCATCAACTCATTACCAGACCAATAAATATTTCCTCGATTGGGAATCGAACCCACCACGTCACGATTACAGTTGCTCGCGCTATTCTTGACCTCATGATTATATTATACAAGTAAATTAAATTTAAAAATATAGAAAACCGACAAATTCTACAACTACTAGTTTATGTAACATTTATCATTACTCCTCTCAGCCATAATCGTATATCATTTTAATTGTATATTAATCAATTGTACAAATTAGGCACAATTGTATTCTATATTGCATAATTAAAATACATTCATAAATAATTGTAGCGAAGCAAAACAATTCGTTTTGTTATTTAAATTATTCTGACACTGACACCGGTCGAAGTATAAAGAACTTTAAATAAATTCAATTGAGGCTATCGTGGCGCAGGCGCACTTGCGTCTGACTATAAACAGTCCGATTTAGGGTTCGACTCCCACTAGAGGAATGTAGTATTTAATACTTTTGTACTCTCGCTCTGGTAATGAGAATGAACTATCTTAACAATACATGCCCAGGTTCCCTGTGTATATGCTGCTATATGTGGAATACAGCGTTGATTTTTTTTATTATTTAAAATTTATATCGTGATGCAGTAAGACAGGGTGTGCATGTAGACGTGAGGGGTTGTTGGTTAGATCGCTTCTCAGAGTGTGAATTATTTTCATTTTCGCCTGTGATACGATAAAACACAACTGAACAGAGTGTTTTGGCTCTAATTTCATTTTTGCTGCACCAATACTCGAAAAAAACTTGAATCTGCATTTTTATATTATAATTATTTATATAAATGACTATTTTGCCTACTTTCAAACACAATGATCCCAACGACTTCGCAATATCTGCATTATAATATAATATGCATCTTAAAATTAAATCACTTAAAACTTAGACAGCCAAGATTAATGACCAACTTTTCGTATTTCTTGCGAAAACAAAACAATGCATAGTTTAGAGACAACTCTCAGTTAGCGATCCATCGGGAAGACGGTGATAGTACTAACTGGAGTTTGTGTTTTGTTTGTGTTTGAATCAAAGTTAAAATCTCCAAAACGCAATATATCATATAGCGGATATTGGTGAACGGAAATATCTTAATAGGAAATCCAGTGACGCTAGGTTCCCGGGTTCTTTTTTCTACCTAGCTATGTGCAGGTTACAGTGTGAAGTAAAAAAAAGATCATTTTTGTTTATTTTATTCAATACAAAACAGCTTTTTTAACTAACGAGTTTTTTTTTAACTAATCTATACCTATATAAGATCGCTTCGCTTCATGTTTAAGGTTTAGCAGCAAAAAGAGAAACAAAAAAAATATGAAAATTGTAAAGAAATAAATCGAAATATAGCTACGAATACTAGCGTCATGTTTTTTTCCATATTGCAAGATAGGCAGAGGCAACCTTGTATTAAGATAGTCGAGCAAGGAAATAGAAAAAAATCCCAAATAGGAATCAAACCCACAACCGTTGTGTTAATTCTCATATCACGTACCATTATAATAGTGAAACAAACAAACAATACAGTACACGCCCGGTCCAGATACGCCTTTATCAGTCATACTCAGCTGTAGATTGCAGACCGCATCGATCAGTGTCGAGACCTGCGACACTACAAACACAACGTATAAGAAATATGGAGAAGGCTTTATATTGTATAATTGTTGCTATATCCACAGTCTGGAAAGACGGCGGCGTTGAGTTCAGCAATTCTCTAAGTGTTAAAAATAAGTTATTTTGCTAGCTTATGTGGTTAAAAATGGGCGGTTACTTAATATTTAGATTTTTGCTTCTATATTGCCAATATCTTTAATATATATATATATATATATATATATATATATATATAATTTTTATTACGAAAATTAGTCTAGCCTTTTAGCAGCCTAGTTCTGGAGACTTTGTGTGTTGAGTGGTACGTCTCAATATATAATATTTGATTCGTACATCTTACACGCGTTGGCCTGAAGCGATGTAATGAACGTGGGTAGAGCCAACACGCCGCGGTATCAATCTTTTCAGTTAGAAACCCGTTTTTCTTCTCAACGATAAAATATATTAATTCTAAAAGAGAAATGGACTTTTCAGATCTTTTAAAGGTAGAAAAATTGATATTTGTAAGATTTAAAGGTATTTTGTATCGAATGTTTTTGAAATGTTATTAAGAGGCGTGGTCGTGGCGCAGCGGCACAAGAATGTGACTGTAGTGTGTGACGCAACGGTTGTGGGTT